>JAQZBX010001032.1:0-90579 GCA_029593785.1 Cabassous unicinctus | reverse complement strand
AAAAAAAAAAAAAAAACTTGAAAGGACAATTGTTCAAAGAAGAAATACAAATGGTGAAGAAAAGCATGAAAAAGTGCTCAACAACACTCATGATTAGGGAAAGGCAAATAAAAACTACAATGAGATTTCATTTCACACCCATTAGACTGACCACTATTAAAGAGCTGGAAAACTGTAAATTCTGGAGAGGATGTTAAACATAAGCATGTTTATTCACTCTTGATGGAAATGTGGAATGGTATAGCCTCTGTGGAGGACTGTTTGGCTGTTCCTAAGGAAGTTGAATATAGACTTACCATGGGGTCTGGCAATAACATTACTAGGTATATACCCAGAATTATGAGATCAGTGACATGAATAAGCATCTGCACACCAAAGTTCAAAGTGGTTTTATTCACAATTGCCAAAAGTTGGAAACAACCCAGGTGGCCATCAAATGATGAATTGATAAACAAATTGTCATGTATACACATCATAGAATATTATGCAGGGTTAAGAAGAAATGAAGCTGTGAAGCATATGAAAACTTGGATGAAATTGGAGGACATTATGTTGAGTGAAGCAAGCCAGACACAAGGACAAACACTGTATGATTGTGCTATTATGAACTAACTCTTGGAGTTAATTATTAGAATATAGGTCACCAGAAAATAGAATGAGGACAGAAAATGGAAAGCTGAGGGATAATCAGCGCAGAATTTATGAAAACATTATTGGTAAATCTTTGGAAATGGATAGAAATGGCTAAAGCACATCATAGTGTTTGTAACTAGCAGAACTATCATATGGGTATGACAGTGCTTGAAAGGAAAAGTCTATGGTTATGTATATCACTGGAAGGAAAGGAAAAAAACGTAACAAGGGACTGTATAACATAGTGAAATATCATGTAAAACATTAATATGGGTGATATTGGATCTAGAAGATTGTTTTTACAATATATAAATACAAGTATTCTATAGAGAAGGAAAAATAAGCATGTGTGTACTGCAGTGGAAGCATTGAGAGACTGAGATGTGATGAGGTGTTGTTTGTTGTTTATTATTATTATTATTATTGGAATAATGAAAATGCTCTAAAAATGATTGAAGTGATGAATGCTCAACTATGTAAGAATACCAAATATTCTCATTTGTATGCTTTGGATGGATTTATGTTTTATTAATCTGAATCAATTACACTGATTTGTTTTAAAAAAAGAAAAAAATCCTTTCACAATACCAACTAAAATAATCAAATATCTAGGAATAAAGCTAACTAAGGATCTAAAAAAAAAAAGATTCCAGATCAGTAGCTGCATACCAGGGACCAGAGGATGTGTTGAATTGCAATGATACCACATCTGGGACAGCACCTGCAATTGGTGTCACCACCTGGTTAAGTTTTTGATGATCTATTGTCATCCTCCAAGATCCATCTATCTGCTTTCTACATAGGCCAAATAGAAGAGTTGATTGGGGCCATGTTTTGGAACCACCTGCCCTGCATCCTTCAAATTCTTTATGGTGGCACTGATCTCTACAGTCCCTTCAGGAATTTGGTATTGGTGTTGATTTACTATTTCACTCTGTAAGGGCAGGTCTAGTGGCTTCCACTTAGCCTTTCCTACCACTCCCCAAGTTAGGTATCCAATGTGAGAATTCTGTCAGTTACTTAGTAGTTCTCTTCCAATTATATATTCTGGAACTGAGGAAATAACCATGAATGGGTCTGGGGACCAACTGCAACCACTGTGAGACAGACCTGAGCCACAACTCCATTGATCACCTGAACTCCATAAGCTCCTTCTCTGACCAATGGACCACTGTGACCTTTTGGTCTCCTGGAATTAATGTCACTTCTGAACCAGCATCTAATAACTCCCCAAATATCTGATCATACTTACCTGGCATGGGAGATACCATGATCATGAAGGTGGATTTCCCAGGGTGAGGCTTATCCATTGCACTCTTGATGTGCTGACACCTGTGATTTCCCCAAATGTGGGAAACTCAACTGTATAATTTGTAGTAATGGGGGACTGCATTCATGCTCTCCCCTGTTAAAAAAAAAAAATCTGATCATTTCCCTTTCCCCAATGCACAGTTACCCTCGTAAAAGGCTGTAGTTCTCTTTTGGGAAAGCTGGGAGGAGAACTGGTTTATCTGTCAGTCTCAGCAGAATTCAGGGCTTCAGTGTCCCCACTGATACCCACAGGGTTCCACTCCTTTCCAATCAATGTCCTTACTTTAACAGTAACACCCTGCAAGTTTGAGATTATAGTTTTGTTTAGCAATAACTGCTACTCATATAATGAGACTGTGAGTCCAGTTTTCAGAGATCCCAAGTCTTCCACTGCACACAAAAAAGATTTTCTTTCAGAACACACATAGGAACTTTCACATCATTCACAAGAAGACTAAGAAGTAAATTAGAGGATTGTGCAAACATGGCCGATGATATAGACATATAAATCTTAACTATCACTAAACAAACAAACAAACAAAAGCCAATGGCAGCCATGGAGACCTGCTTTGGGGCACAGTAAACCAGGGCACTGCTTAACAACTCCAAGAAGAGTGAGAGTCAGAGACATGAAGAAGCCAAAACAAGTAACCGTGAGTTATTAAGCTTCCTGAATGCCTGGAAGGGCTCCCTTCCCCCACCCCCAATCCAGGGTAAAACTCCTGGTGAATTGTATCTAATTTGGATTAGAGAAGACACTTACCTCCACAGGAAGTGCTCTGAGTCATCTAGGAGGGTAATGGACAGATAAGGAAGTGAGGAATAATCCAGGATTGCTTACCTCAGTGACTGGAAGGTGCACACATACCCAGCCTTCAGGGTGGACAGTCTAGAGGAAGACCCAGCTCCTGCTCTAAACAGATGTGTGATGGAAGATTCTGTACCAGGAAGAGGGGTCTGGAAGAGTGGAGAGAGATGTTTTTGCATTGAGTTTATCCAGCTGGGCCCCCCTTGAATATCAAAAGGGACCCCGAATCTACAGGCAGAGGAGAGGGGGTCATCCCAGGCTGGTGGGCATGCCCAGCCACCTAAGTAAAGAGAGAAATTACATCAGAGAGAAGGAAGAGACAGGCAGTGATCAGCACCACTCCAGCTGACTGCAGGGGATCTAACCTGCCCTAGAGAAAAGGGTCAGATAGTCTTCTGAAAGCCTACTTAATCCAAGGCAGCAGAATTGCTCAGTGGGAGAATTCCTGTCAATCACATATAAGGTCCCTGGTTCAAATCCTGGCTATTCCTTGAGAAGAGATTCAACCAGTTATCAGGAAGCTAGCTGAAACTTTATGACAGGGAACATATAGACATTTTCTTTGTATTAGCTTTAATTGGATCTCCTATTAAAAGAAAAACAAAAAACCTTCATTTTATTTTATTTCCATTACTTTACTCACTAAAACCCAGTTCAAACCCTGCAGAGGGCAGGCTGCAGGGTGAGTGATTGAGGAACACCAGCAGCTTGAGAAGATCCTTAGGGGTCTAAGAAAGAAGGTTGTATTTCTGTGTTTATTATTATTTCTTTCTTCTACCTCCCTTAAAAAAAAAAAAAACAAGTTTCTGCTGTCTTATTTCTTACTTGTTTTGTATCGCCACCCTTTCTTTCTTTACTTGTTTACTCTTTCTTTTTGTTTCTTTTGTTCTTTTGGTTACTGATCTATTCTACCTATGCTACTTCTTTTCACTCTTTAATCTTTACACTTTTGTTTTCCATATTTGTTCTATCATTCCACCTCTTTTACTTGGTTTCCATTTTTTCTTGTTTTTATTAATCTCTCTACCCCTTTTTCTCTGTACTACTCTCCTTTTTACTTTTTTCTTTCTCTCTTCTCTGTTTTCTTTTCCTTTCTTCTCACCATTCAGCACTTTCATTCATTCTATATATATTTTTTCTATTCTGTTTCTTGTTTCATTGTTTCAATTCCACTTACCTAATCTTATTTATCTGTGCTTCTTATTTCTGTTATTTTTAAATTTCCAAGGTCTTGTACATTTGCTCTCTGGCCTTTTACTAATAGAATTACTATACTTCCTTTATCATCCTATCTCTCCTTTTATTTGGTCCCAACATTTTTTCTTAAAAAGGAAGATAGGTAAATATTTCTCACAAAAAAGATTTGATTGGGGCCAGATCCTAACTGAGTGAGGTGTTTTGGAACCCACAGAGTAGGAGGCCTCAGGGCATTGATATGTAGGGAGCCGAATGAAGAGATACATTCCTCAAAGTGCTGTTGGCTTGATTCTTGGTTACTGTGTTTCCTCTTCCTTGATTTCCCCTTTTCTGCACATGCCAATTTTTATAACATGTCTATGTCTTTTACTTCCTTCATTAGTCTATTTTCTGCTTTCTTTTGTTGTTCTTTGTTTAGTACCCAATTTTTCTGGTTTTTGTTTCTATTTCATTTACCCTGTTATCTTTCTTTTATTACTTTTTTTCTCTTTGTAATTTCTTTTCAATTTCCCTTTCTCTTCATCATACTGGCTTTTTATTTCAGTATACATATTTTTCTTTATTTCATTTCCCATTTCATTGTTGGTACCACACTTTTCTAATCCTATTACTCTACACCACTTACATGAGTAAAATATAGATTTACAAGGCCTTAAATGGTTCCTCTTCTAACAATTACCATTATTATTTCTATTATCATTTTTTTTTTCTTTCCTGTCTCATTTTCCCTGGCCCTAATTTTTCCATCCTAGGGAACATAGACCATAGCAATGAAGTAGAATAAGAAGAACAAAGTGTCAAAGAGAAAACTTACACACAAAAAAAGCAATTAAATAAAACCATAGAGTAAAGAGAGAAGTTAATCAACTGAAAAACTCCATCAAGATATAAGGATGAGCAGAGGCCAACAACAAAAAAATACAAGCCATACTAAGAAACAAGAAGACATGGTTCAGTCCAATGAACAAACTAAACACCAGGAACAAGTGCAGAACATTGAACAACTATTCAAAGCTTTTCAAACAAATATCATGGATCAAATTAATGAAGTGAAAGAAGAGATTAAGGAGATTAAGAATAAACTGGGAAAACATACTGAAGAAATTGTAAACATACATGAAAAGATAGCAAATATGATGGTGCTTAATGGCACAAACCATGAAATCAAAAAGACTCAGGAAGCACATAGCAGTAGTTTTGACCAGGCAGAGTAAAGAATTAGTGCTGTGGAAGACAGTATATCTGAAATCAAACATGTAATAGAACAGATAGAAAAAAAAGATTTTAAAAAATCAGAAGGTACTTAGGGATTTGAATGACAGTATAAAATTCACAGACATATGCATTATAGGCATCCCAGAGGAAGAAAAGAAGGGAAAGGGGACAGAATGTGTGTTGGAGGAAATAATGGCTGAAAACTTCATAACCCCATTGAGGGAGATGGATATACAAGTCCAGGATGCATAGCACACCTCAAACAGTGTAAATCCCAACAGGACTTTTCGAAGACATATACTTGTCAAATTGTCCAATGCTCAAGACAAAGAGAAAATACTGAAAGCAACAAGAGAAAAGAGAACCATCACATACAAGAGAAGCTCAATAAGATTAAGTGCTAATTTCACATATAAAACCATGGATGCAAGAAGGCAGTGGTAAGACATAGATAAATTACTAAAAGAAAAAAAAACTTCTAGACAAGCATTCACTATTCAGCAAAGCTGGCATGCAAAAATGGAGAATTCAAAATTTTCACAGATTAATAGAAATGAAGACAATATACCAGTAAGATAATGGCCCTTCAAGAAATACTAAAGGGAGCTCTGTAGGTTGAAAGGAAAAATAGGAGACAGAGAGTTGGAGGAGAGTGTAAGAACAACTAAAAATACAAAAAAGAGAAATAAAAACAACATATGACATACAAAAACTAAAAGAAAATACGGCTGATGCAAGAAATTTCTTCATAGTAATAACATTGAATGTTAATGGATAAAACTCACCAGTCAAGAGACACAGATTGGCAGAATGGATTAGGAAATATGACCAATCTTTATGTTGTCTACAAGGAACACACCTTATACAAAGGAATTCAACATGGCTAAATGTGAATGGCTGTAAAACGATCTTACAAGTAAACAATAAAAAAAAAGGGCAGGAGTAGCTATATTAATATTGGACGATATAGACTTTGAATGCAAAACTATTCTTAGAGACAAAGATGGACACTATGTATTAGTGAAAGGGGTAATCTTCCAAGAAGAAAGAACAATCATAAGCATTTGCACATCTAACAGGGGCACTGCAAAGTACATGAGGCAAACACTGGAAAAACTAAGTGGAGAAATAGATGCCTCTACAATTATAGTGGGGGAATTTAATACACCATTATCATCATTAGACAGAATGTTTAGACAAAGAATAAATAAAGAAACAAAGACTTTGGTTAACACATTAGAGAATATGGACCTAATAGATATATAAAGAACACTACACCCAAATACAGTGGAATATGCATTTTCTCAAGTGCACATGGATCCTATTCCAAGTTAGAACACAAGCTAGACCAAAGATAAAATCTCAATGAATTCAGAAACGTTGAGATTATAAAAAGTAATTTCTCTGACCACAATGGAAATAAATTGAAAATCAGTAAGCGCCAGAGAACCAGATTAGGCCAAAAGATAAGGAAGTTAAACAAAACAGACTTAGACAAACAGTGGGTCAAAGAGGAAATCTCAAAAGAAATCAATAACTACCTTGAAATGAAAGAAAATGACAACACAACATATCAAAAACTATGGGATGCAGCAAAATCTGTACTGAAAGGCATTGGACAAACAACAAAAAAAGCAACCTCAAAGGAAATGGAAAGAAGGAAATAACAAAGATTAGAGCAGAACTAAATTAAATAGAAAATAAGAAAACACTAAAAAAATAAACAAAACCAAAAGCTGGTTACTTGAGAAGATCAATAAATTTGACAAACCCTTAGCCAGACAAGCAAAGAAAAAAAAAGAGGCAAGGCAAATACACAAAATGAGAAATGAAGAAGGGGGATATCATCACTGATGCCAAAGAAATGAAAAGTATCCTAACAGAATATATTGAAAAAATTATATGCCAATAAGAATGATAATTTAGAGGAAAAGAAAAAAAATCCTAGAAACTCAAAAGCAGCCTACATTGATGAAAGAAGAAATTGATGAACTCAAAAGTCCAATCACAAGTAAAGAGATAGACTCAGTTATCAAAAACGCCAAAATAAGAAGAGCCCAGGACCAGAAAGTTTCACAGGTGAATTCTACCAAATATTCTGGAAAGAACTACCACTAATTCTGCTTAAGCTCTTCCAAAAAATAGAAGTAGAAGGAACATTGCCTAACCCTTTCTATGATGCCAAGATTACCCTTATACCAAAGCAAAACAAAGATACCAAAATAAAGGAAAATTACAGACTAATCTCTCTAATGAACCTAGATGATAAAATCCTCAATAAAATACTTGCTTATTGCATGAAATAACATATCAAACAAATTATACACCATGACCATGTCGGTTTCATCCCGGCTTTGCAAGATGGTTCAACATAAGAAAATCAATCGAAGTAATATACCACATAAAGAGATTGAATGAAAAAAAAAAACACATGATCATCTCCATAGTTGCAGAAAAAACAATTGACAAAATACAGTACTCCTTCCTCATAAAAACACTGCAAAAGGTGGGAAAGGAGGAAACTTTCTGAACATGATAAAGGGTATGTATGAAAAACCCACAGCTAACATGATCTTCAATTATGAATTTATAAAGTCATTCCCTCTAAGATTGGGAAGAAAACAAGGATGACCACTATCACTGCTCCTATTTAACACTGTCTTAGAAGTACTTGCTTGAGCACTGAAGCAAGAACAAGATTTAAAAGGCATCCAAATTGGAAAGGAAGCCTGAAAAATTTCACTATTTGCAGATGACATGATCCCTATACATAGAAAGCCCTGAGAAATCTACAACAATGCTTTTAGAAGTTATAAATGATTTCAGTAAAGCCACAGGCTATAAAATCAATGTTCACAAATCTGTAGCATTTTTGTACACCAAGAATGAGCAATCTGAGGAGGAAATCAAGAAAAAAATTAACATTTACAATAGTAACTAAAAGAATCAAATACCTAGGAATAAATATAATTAAAGATGTAAAGAACTTATATATAGGAATCTATATTAACTGTTAAAAGAAATCAAAGAAGATTTAAATAAATGGAAAAATTTTTCCCTATTCATGGATAGGAAGAATATACATCATTAAGAAATCTGTCTAACCCAAACTAATGTACAGATCTAATGCAATTCCAATAAAAATCAAAACATCATTTTTAATGAACTGGAAAGACTAACTACAAAATTTATTTGGAATGGTATGAGGCCCCGAATCGACAAAGACATATTGAAAATAAAAATTTAATTAGAGGAATCACATTACCTGACTTTAAAACTACAAAGCTACAGTGGTCAAAACTGCATGGTAGTGTCACAAGGAAAGACATACTGATGAATTGAGAATTCTGATATAGAGCCTTGCATATAAAGTCATCTGCTATCCTAAAAGGCCACCAAGCCCAGTCAACTGGAGAGAATGACCGCTTGAACAAATGGTGCTTGGAGAACTGAATATCCATATCCAGAAGAATGGAGAGGAACACCATCTCACACCTTAAAAGAAGTAACTCAAGATGGATCAAAGATTTAAGTATAAGAAGCAAGACCATAAAGACCCTGGAAGATAATGTAGGGAAATACCTACAGGAAGTTGTAATAGGAAATGTTTTCATGAACTTCACACCCAAAGAATGAGCAGAGAAAGAAAAAATAGATAAATGTGATCTCCTCAAAATTAAATAATTTTGCAAATCAAAGTAGGTTATCAAGAAAGTAAAAAGGTAGCCTACACAATTGGAGAAAACATTTGGAAACCATATATCTGATAGGAGACTAATATCCTGCATATATAAAGAAACTCTACCTCTCAAAAAACAACCAATTTTACAAAAAGGGCAAAAGACCTGAAAAGACACTTCTCCAATGAAAATATACAAATGGCTAAAAAGCACATGAAAAGATACTCACCATCACCAGCTATCAGGGAATTGCAAATCAAAACTCCAATGAGATACCTTCTTACACCCATTAGAATAGCAGCAATTAAAAAAACAGCAGATTTCCTTATCCATTCTGCCAGTCTGTGTCTCTTGACTGGTGAGTTTAATCCGTAAACATTCAGTGTTATTACTCTCAATGAATTTCTTACATCAGCCATATTTTCTTTGGGTTTATGGGATATAAGCCCCCTCTCACTTGGAGGTGGAGTGGACGTCATCAACTCAGACTCTTCAGGATAGGGGGAAGAGCTGTGGACTGGAATGGACTTGCAGGTATTCTGTTATAGAAATACTGTTATTCACGCAATGGAGGTAATTGCAGCACTGATGTGGAGCCAGTGGTCACCGGACTCTTTGGGGGCAGGGAGAGGGTAAGAAGTTGTATGACAGGGGCTTTTTTTGGACTTGGGAATTATCCTGGGTGGCATTGCAATGACAGATATAGGCCATTTTATATCGTCATATAACATGCAGAAATGTGTGGGAGAGAGCATGGTCTACAGTGTGCTTAGTGGCAAGGCCCAAGATTTGTATATCTATTGCAGGTGATGTGCCAAACCAGTGACCGATGTTTATGTGGTAGGTTGTGGGAGGGTTGGTAGTTGGGGCATATGAGAATCCTTACAATTTTTGTGTAACATGTGTGTAATCTAAGTATCTTTTTTTAATTTTTTTTTAAAATGAAACCAAAGAAAAACAGCCCACTATAAGTGTTGAAGAGGATGTGGAGGAATGGGAACCCTCATTCTATCCTGGTAGGATTGTAGAATGGTCCAGTCATGGTGGAGATCAATTTGTTGGTTCCTCAAAAAACTAACTATAGAACTTCCATATTTTCCAGCACTTCCATTGCTGGGTAAATACCCAGAAGAATTAAAAGGAAAGACACGTACAGATATATGCACATTAATGTTCAAAGCTGCATTATACACTATTGCCAAAATTTGGAATCAACCTAAGTGTCCATCAAAAGATGAATGGATAAACAAAATGTGGTCCATACATACAACAGAATATTGCTCTACTGTAAGAAGGAATACAGTGCTAACACATGGGATAACAAGGATGAATCTTGAGGAACTTATGTTGAGTGAAGCATGCCAGGCATTGAAGGATAACAGTACATGACCTTACTGATATGAATTAAGCAAATTGAGAAGACTCAGAGAGCTATTGTCTGGAAGATGGGTTTACAAGAAATAGAAATGGAGAAGAATGTTGAGAGCCAACACCCATATGGGCATAATCTATGGAAAGGTGAAAGTGTGTCACCATGTATTGAAGGGATAGGACAGAAGGGGAATGATATTAATGGGTTGGGTGGTGCAGGGTTCACAAGTGGATAGATTGTGGAGGGTGGGATGGAAAGTCCAGGGTACTGGAAGGAAGGTTGGGAGAGGCACAAGGTGAACACTGGGGATTTACAGGAACATAGTTGAAAGTACAAAGTTGAGAATGTTTTTATGGCAATATGACAAGGAAGGGTTCCTGGTTTAGGGTGTTGGATGTGGGGGCATTCGGGATAGGGCACACCTGAAGCAGGCTTCTAGGGAGTGTGTGAGTGATCATTCTGTCATAATGAATTGTATCAGTGGGTGGAGACACACATCATGAGCGGTAAGGTGTTGGACTTCCATCCTCAGGAGGACTGATTTGTTCACAAATAGACAGACAGGAATCTCTCAAGAGCATGGGTGATTCTAATAGGGAAGGGCAAATTAGTGTGTCAAGACCTCAGTGTTGTTGCATGTAATTATGAATGTAATCCAAGGAGTGAAGCCAGTGGGTCACCATGGGCCATGAGGGGTTGGGGAGGGAGGAATAGAATAGATCAAAGAGGGGGTATTTAGTGGGCAGTAGAAGTATTCTACATGATCTTACAATGATGGACAAAGGACATGGTAAATATCATCAAAATGTATAAAAGTGTACAGTTTAAAATGTAAACTATAATGTAAACCATTGACCATATTTAGAAGCTTTGTTTCACTATTTTGATATCAGTTATGACAAAGGTACCATCCACATATAAAAATGTATTAATATTGTAGGGAGGAAAAGGGGAGGATGTTGGGTAGATGAGAGTCACCTTTATTCTGTGTGTGACTTTGCTGTTACCTAAAACTTCTTTGAAAACAAAATAAAAAAATAGTAAGACACTGGGGAATATGTGGTGGGAAGGCATCTCCATACACAGAGGACACCAGATATTGTGGTGATGAAATGCAAAATGTCAAAAAAAAAATTTTTAACCAATTTATTTATTTATTTATTTTTTAAACAATATATTTTTTTTAATTTTTAAAAAGATACTTAGATTACATAAAGTTCACACAAAAATTATAGGGATTCCCATATGCCCAACTTCCCACACTTCCCACAACCTCCCTCATAAACATCCTTCATTAGTGTGGCCCATAGATATACACATCATGGGGCTTTGCCACAAAGCATGGACCATAGTTCACTTGTAGACCACACTCTCTCCCACACAGTTCTGCATGTTATATGATGATATGAAATGACCTTTATTTGTCATTACAATGTCACTTAGGGTTATTCCCAAGTCCCAAAAAAAGCCCCTGTACTACAACTGCTTTTCCCTCTCCCTGCCCCAAGAGCCTTCAGTAGTCACTGGCTCTACATTAATGTTGCAATTTCTTCCATTGCTTGAACCACAATATGTCTATTACAGAATACCAGTAAGTCGATTCTAGTCCATAGCTCTTCCCCCAAAACTGAGGAGTCTGGGATGGTGATGTCCCCTCCACCTCCAAGTGAGAGGGGCTTATATCCCATGGACAAGATGGCTGGGATTATCCTTCTTGCAGCTGCAGACACTCTCCATTCCTTGGGATGGCCATTGTCTGTCATCATCTCCCCACCACGTGTCCTGGGTGAGTCCATTGAGCTGTAGAGTAGGAGTTGCAGCTCCACCAAGATTCTCAGCCCAGCTGACACATGGACATTCCAAAGGCTCATCTCTGGAAGTACAACTACAGACTCCCGCACCACATATAAGTTTGTATAGCAGGGACAGATGGACCATGCACAAGGAAGACATATTTGAGTCTAACTCTCTCACACTCAAGAGCACAGATTCCAAAGTAGGGCTCACTGATAAGACACCAAACTCTGGGGATTTTGGCCCTGATATAGGACCTGGCTGTCTCCAGAGCCCTCAGGAGCCCCTCTATTTGGGGTGATATTCAAATTGGAAGCCTATGAGGATCTACTGACTTGTGCATAAGCATTATCTCTGGAATGACCACCGGACTCACTTTGAAGTCTCTTAGCCATATGAACTCATTTGTCTTTACCTTTTTCCCCTTTTATTCAAGGTCTTTTTCCAGTCATCTTGCCAGTTGGCTTTTGGTAGTAAACTATCATTGCCAGGGAGGCTCATCCCCAGGAGTCATGTCTCATGCTGGGAGAAAGGTAATGCATTCATATACTGAGTTTGGCTTAGAAAGAAGCCACATTTGAGCAACAACGAGGCTCTCAGGTGGCAGTCCTTAGGCACCCCATTACAATAGGCTAAGTTTCAATTACAACAGCAAAGACTCACAATGCTAGTCATCAATAACAAAACCCCCCACCAAAGATCCTCTCCCACCCCAGTTGTAACCCTTCTGTGGTCCAAAGCTTCTTTAAAGAAGAAGCCAATATAATAGCCAAATACAATTAATAAGAAAATGAAATAAAAATGATAAGTTTAAATGTAAGGGATATATACATGAAAACTTAAAAAAAAAATTAAAAATAAAATAAAATTAAATAAAAAAATGGGGAAAATTAAAAAAAAATATTTTTGACATTTTGCCTATTACCACTGCAATAACTGTTATTCAGTTTGTGCCATGGCACCTTCCCCTTCCCAATGCCCAGTGTCTCACTATTTTTTCATTTAATTTTCAAAGAAGATTTAGGTCACAGCGATGTCACACAGCGAATACAAGAGACTCTCATAATCCCAACCTCCTTGCCATTTCCTCACCCCATATTAAAACCATTTTGTATTTGGATGATAGCATTGTTATAACTTATATACCGATAGTGAAACAGAGCTGCTGAATATTGTCAATGGTTTATAGTATAGTTTACATTTTAGACCGTACACTTTTATAAATTCTGATATTTGCCATGTCCTGTGTCCATCACTGTATGATAATGAAAAACATATCCACTGACCACTAAATACCCCTGATTGATCTATTCTATTCCTCCTTCCCCATCCCCCCAGGACCCATGATGACCCCCTGGCTTGATTCATTGTATGACAAGATTCATATTTACATGCAAAAAGAGGTCTTGACACACTGGTTTGTCCTCCCCTATTAGGAATCACCCTTCCTCTTGAAAGACTCCTGCTTGTCTATTTCTGAGCAAATCAGTCCTCCCAAAGATGGGAATCCATCCCCTTCACGCACATTGTGTGGGACTCCACCCACTGACACAACACCTTATGAAAGGATGAACACTCACACACTCCCGAGAAGCCTGCTCCAGATGCGCCCTGTCCCTAATGAACCCCCAACCAACACCCTAAACCAGTGACACTTCCTTGTCATATTGCCATAAGAACATTCCCACCTTTGTACTTTCCAACTCTTACCCACAAATCCCAAGTGTTCACCTGGTCTCTCTTCCATCTCTCCCCCCAGTATCCTGGGTATCCTAACCCACCCTTCCCAATCTATCCACCTGTCAACCCTGCACCACCAAACCCAATAATATCACTACCCACCTGTCCTATCACTTCAATACACAACTACACTCTATCACTTTACCATAGATTATGTCTGTATGGGTGATGGCTCACAACTTTCTCTTCTCTTTCTCTTTCTTGTAAACTGATCTTTCAGACAATAGTTCTCAGAGACTGTTCAATTTCCTTAATTCATATCAGTGAGGTCATATACTGTTCATCCTTCAATGCCTGGCTTGCTTCACTCAACATAAGGTCTTCAAGATTCATCCATGTTATCTCGTGTGTTAACACTTTATTCCTTTTTACAGCTGAGTAATATTCCATTTTATGTATGTACCACATTTTGTTTATAAATTTTTAAAAATATTTTTAATTTCTTAAATATCCCAATCTTTAATTTTAACTTTATTTTAGTTTTCTAAAAAAATTTTGTGTATCATTTCTTATATTTAAACTTATCATTATTGTTTCACTTTCCTATCAATTGTATTTGACTAATGTAATGGTTTCATTTTTGAAGAATCTTTGGATCACATTAGGTTACAATTGGGGTGGGTGAGAATCATTGGTGTGGGGTTTCAGTGTTGTAGGATGTATGGGAAGAAGTTCATCTGAGCATACACAAGGTATGTAAAAATGTTCAAATGTTCATGGGTCATTGTCACAGTGATTGGTGGCTCACACATTAACCGAGAGAATTCTGAATAACCATACTGGAGAGCTCTGCCACGTTTTCCAAGGGAGCAGCAACAGTTCCCCAAGTGCAGGGGTAGTGACTGGCGAAGAGTATGATCCAATTATGGGACCTTGATATTGATGACTAGGCTTTTGAATCTTTGCTCTTGATATTAAAACTTAGGCTATTGTTATGGAACTAACATAAGGGTCACCTCCTGAGAACCTCCTTATTGATCAAACGTTTCCTTTCTCTAAGCCAAACTCAGCATATGAATGCATTACCTTCACCCCAGCGTGGGACATAACTCCCAGAGATGAACCTCCCTGGCACCGAGGGATTGCTACCAAAAACCAGCTAGCAATTTAACTGGAAAAATACCTCAAATAAAAGAGGGAAATTTTAAAGAAATATGCATTTACATGGCTAAGAGACTTCAAAGTGATTCAGGAGATCATCCCAGAGGTAATGCTTATGCACATCTCAACAGGGTCTCATAGACTTTCAAAGTGTATACTACACCAAAAAGCAGGACTCCTCAGGGCTCTGGAGATACTCAGGTCCTATGGTCAGGTGGATAGCTTCAGAGTTTCATGCCTTGCCAGTGGGCCTTCCTTTGGAGTTTGTGCTCCTAAGAGTGAGAGAGTTGGACTCAGTTATGTCTTCCCTGTATATGGCTCATTTGTCCCTTCTATTTAAACATATAATTGGCAATGGAGTTTGTAGGTGTATTTCCAGAGACTTGAGTCTTTGAGCTGTTCATGTGCCAGCTGGGCCTGGGAAACCCAGTAGGCCATAGCTCATTTGATTCACCCAGGACAACTGGTGTGGACATGAGGATGGACAACAGCCATCCCAGGGAATGAAGAGAGTCTGCACATGCAGGCAAGATAGTCCCATCCATTTTCCCCATGGGATATAAGCCCCCTTTCAATTGGAAGTTGAGTGGATGTCACCTTCCGGGAATCCTCAGGATTGAGGAAAGGGCTATGTATTTGATTGGACTTACTGTTATTATAATATAGACATATTGTGATTCCAGCAATGGAAGAAATTACAACATTTATGTGGAGCCAGGGGCCATTGGAGGCTCTGAGGGCAGGGAAAGAGAAAAACAGTTGTAACATGGGGGCTTTTTTGGCACTTGGGTATCACCCTGAGTGATGTTGCAACAACAAATATAGGCCATTTTATATCATCTTATTACACGCAGAACTGTGTGGAAGAGTGTACACTATAATGTGAACTATGGTCCATGCTGAATGGCAAAGCCCCAGGATGCGTTTTTCAACTGCAATGAATGCGCCATACTAATGAAGGATGTTTATGTGGGAGGGTGTGGGAGGTGTGGCGTGTGGGGCATATGGGAATCCCTATATTTTTTGTTTAAAAATAATGTAATCTAAGTATCCTTTAAAATAAAAATAAAAATAAATTAAAAAAGAAGTATATTATAAACTTTTGGCTCATCCCCCCCCCCTTTTTTTAACTGTATCCTGCATATTTAGGAACAGCAAGCCAACATCACTGTACCATTTAACTCCACAAAACTCTGTTAATGTATTAAAAACACTCTCACCAAGACCCTTGCTTCTTACAAGCATGGAAGTAGGCATATTCAGTGGAGACATTTTGTGCATCTCTATTGCCAATTCATGCCAGGACTCTCATTGGCCTCTTGATTATTGGAAAGTGAGTCATTAATGCCCTTGAATCTAATCAGATTAGGAATCCAAGTGTAAAAATCCCAGACCAATTCAGAAATCCCATTTTTAAGATTCTGTTTCTCACAACCACTCCTGGTACCAACCTGTATTAGTCAGCATTCTCTACGGGAACAAAACTGACAGGAGTTATCTGTAAATTGTATGAGCTTTTATAAAATTGTTTCATGTGACTAGGGAGATGCATAAGTCCAAATTCTTCCAGCCATGCTGCAAACAACGGGTTCTGATGAAGGTCCTTGATGAGCTCCCAGGAAATGCTGTCTGTCTGAAACAGAGATAGCAATTCTTCATCTGAATGCTGAAATCACATCCCCTTTTAAGGATTTCAACTGATTGGATGAGATATCACTTATTGCTGATGGTAATCTCCTTAGTTAATTGTAGATGTAACCAGCCATCTCTGTAATCAACTCACTGATGATTAAATCCATGAAATGCCTTTATATAACAATTAGCCCAGGGCTTGCTTGACCAAATAACTGGGTACCATTATCTGGCCAAGCTGACATATTAGAGTAACCACCAAGAAGAGTAACTGCACAACTAAATATAGAACACTTATTATATGCCATGCCAAGTATTGATCTAAGAACTTAATGTGGTTTATGTGCAAGATAAAACAGCTAGACTACTGTAAAGAGTTCTATCTGATTAGAGAAGTTGGGCTCTGGGTTCTTATAATATACCTTGTAAATCATGCACCATATGTGTGTGAACATATTCTAATCACTCAGACAATAATATGTAAGCTGGACTAGATTATGAGCCTGGCATAAGGACACTGCATACTCATCTGACACATTATAAATCCCTTGAATGAAGAGGATTGGTAAAACAGACAATATTTCACTTTTCCTTAAGATGGAACCAACTCAGTTCCTGGTTCATTTTAAATTAAAATATCAGAACGCAAATAAAATAAAATTCTGCGTAACATTTTCAGATGAAAAGTTAGTAAAAAAGACATTCAATAAAATCAAATTGTCCAGAAAATGTTGACGGTTGATGTTGTGATAAAGAAAGGATTATTGAAATTAAAATGACTTTGAAATATCTAGAATATAGATACTTGAAGGAATATCAGAATAGTGTAAAATTATACTCATAATACACATATTACATCTAAACAGAAGGAGATTTAAGTATGAAGGGAGATGTAGGTATGAAGAAAACAGTGACGGTTAAAAAGTGTATGATGTGGCCAAAGCAAGAATTTTAAAGAAGTGTGCCATACACAACGTAATTTCGACTCTAAACTTTCCATTATGCTCCACAAAAAACTTCTAATCTCCTTCAAGCCTGGTGTTTTCTCACTACCTTGGGATTAAATTATATTCTCTATAATACGAGTGTTTATATACTGGATTAAGGTATTCATTCAATAAAATTTTGTATGGTTGCCAAAATTTTTATGTCTAATAAATCATATACCAATGGGCAAAATTTTTTTCATTACATATTTCCTACCCCAAATATTTCTTTATTACCCTGTGTTTATACTGTCATGTTTAGCAAAACAATTGATCAAATTATTCTATGAAATCATTTCACAGATGTTCCTGCAGTCATCAATAATTGGGCTAAGGCATATAAAATGAGCAGTAGAAAGAACTAGCAAATAGATCTTTAATATTAGATCTATTGATTTTAGGTGTGAGCATAATACATATTTTCCTCATATTTACTGCCCATAACTTTTTTGGCCCACTAAAAGAAATTATAATAAAAGACTTCATGTTTATGTAGCATAACATTCTCCCTGATATGACATTGTACCCTCAAAGAAACCAAACCATCCCATACCATGAACACACACAAATACACAATTGCACACATCCTTGGATATTTTTTGTTGATAAAAAATCCAAATACTTGTGAAAACAATACTATATTAAACCAAAGCAAACAGAACCACAAATACCTAACTCTTCAAAGTAATTTCCTATGGAATAAGCAGAAGATTTTATTCCCAGTACCCTTGAGGAGTAGAAAATTACATTTAACTCACAGTATAAGAATTGGGGACACAAAAGGTAATAATTATTTCCTGTTCTTAGGTATTCAAAACCTTCCTGTACAACAAACTACATGAAGGAGTTTGAATCATATACATGACATGGACCTACAAATTTAGGGAAAGATGTATCATAACAGATGGGATAGACTGGAACTGTGAGAGACTGCGGATTGTATTATGCCTCATATCATGCTAAAATATCATATCCTAGCCCATGGAGTCTTACAAATTCTTTATAAAAGTAACATTACCTCATTTTCATAGACTTTTAAATCAGTGGCCAATCAAAATTTTAAAATATGCCAAGAACAAGAGATAAAAATTGACAATCAGGGTTTGACTGTATTCTTGATTGCAAAAACTGTTTTCATTGTTTAATACGTAATTTCTTTCAATGCACTGAATTCTAAGAGTAGCTAGTTAGATTTAGATCAATTTGGGAAGATTTCTGGTTAATATGTTAAAAGGTTTGATTTTACTCCTAGGAAGATAGTTGTCATATACATTTTTAGAGAGAGGAGAGAAACAATTAAGTGTGTGCTTTAGGATGATATTTCCGGTGTTTTCACTTGGAACTGGTAGGACATATTAAAGTGAAATTGTTATATGACTAATAGTTATTTGATTATTTGGCTCCCGTAAGTTCAGAGAGCACTTAGTGCAATCCTAAATAAAGCTTAAATGATTTCTCCATATCTACAGTGATAACTGTACTGAGGACACAAGATTGGATTGGAAGTGTAATGAATATCATCTTATTTACTTTAATTATAAACGTGTAATACAAGGCTATTTCTTCCACATGGCAATTTTCATCTCCACATTTCTCAGGGAGTAGATGAGAGAATTTAACATGAGGGCAATCTCACTGCAAAACCCAGAGACTTCCTTGTCCTTGATCTCATTCTCAGGAGGTAGAACATAGGTATAGATACAGAGCATACCAAACAAACCTACAAGCATTATATGAGAGCTACAGGCTGACAGAGCTTTTCATCACACTGTAGAGGAATGTGTCCTAAGATTGTACAGGATGAATATTTAAGAAGCCACCAGGATTGGAAAAATGAAAACCTTTGACATCCTTAAAGTGCAGATAACTAAAATACTAACAACATGAATATGTCTGCAGACTAGTTTCAAAAGAGGTTTCACATCTCACATGTAGTGATTGATCTGATAAAAGCTACAGAAAGGTAAATTCAGGACCAAAAACCCACGCACCAGACCACGATGATCAGCCTGTCATCTCTCTGCCTGTTCATGATGACCATGTAGTGAAAGGGCTTGACAATGGTAGCAGTGGTCAAAAGCCATGGACACCAAGATGAATATTTACACTCCTGCCAGAAGTGCAAGGTAAAGAGCTGGTTTATACGGTTATCATAGGAAATTATTTTTCTCTCTGAAGCTAAGTCTCTGATTAACCAGGGAACCAAAATGGAGCTGAAAGAAAGGTCCAAAGAGAGAAATTGCAGAGAAAGTAGTACAGTAGTTGTTCAATTAAATGACTACAGTAATTGTGAGTAAGATGATGGATGATGACATTCCCAATAAAGACTGCCAAGTAACAGAGCAGGAGCAAGAAACAGAACAGAAACCCTATTTGCTTATTCTCTCATAGCCCCAAGAAGACAAATTCAGTGAATTTATTCTTATTTTCCATGAGGATTTGATGAGTTCAGAGTACAGAAAAGAAATTTAATTCACCTGAAATAATACAGAAATTAATAACAAAGATTAAATAGTGTTTTTCAAACATGGGAGATATTTATAGGTGGAATTATGGCACAAGTCATAATAGTTTTTCTACAGGATATATTTTTTCAATGCTTTGTAGATTAAGGCATTATTATCATATCAAATCATATTTAATGAGTGCATATTTTACTCCTGCCCTTTTACAAATGTTTTGCATTCATAAAACTCTCATAACAACCTAATGAGTAAGGAAGTATTATTCTTATACTCATTTTACATACAGGGAAATAGAGGCAAGAAAGGTTCAGTTAATAATACCAAATCTTTAAGACATAAAGTAGCAGATTTAAGTAATGAACCTGTACTTGATGCCAGCTTCCTTGCTCTTCACTGAAATTTTATATATTTACTTGTGCCAAATGGGTTCCAGCTCTTTTCCACATCTGTAAAGAAAAACTGTGTTTATTCATCTTTGCCACCAACTCACTTGATATATTTATGCAATTCCTTCACCTCTTCTATGCTATATATAATCCAGTTTGGACAATCCCAATCTCACCCTTTGCATACAACAAGTAACTCATCATTTTTCCTTAAAATTTAACAAATAAGGGCTCTTAATCATGTAGGAAAAATAACCTGAATTAGTTACTAATAATTTCAGTGAATTTTAGCATATGTGTTTGAGGTTCAAGAATAAAATATTCTGAAAATAGGGAAAATGAAGCAGCAATGGTTGGGTATCGTAATGTAAGAACACAGGATATTATTATATGAAAGCGTCACCTTTCCCCTAATTATTGCAAAACCACATTTTTTGAAGCTGCTGTTAGAAACAGTTTAGGAAGCAAATTGTTTTCTGTTGCCAAGTTGAAGGACCTAATGAAATGAAAGAATGACCTACTTAATTAAAGACACATTTACATGAGTGTAGACATTCAGTTGTATTGTACCTGTGAGGACAGAGATCTTAAATTGAAAATGTATGTCCACCTCATCAATATGGTTTTCTAAAAAATGTAACTTTCAATGGGTTGTTATTTTTAAAGTAAGGTAATGATATGATTTAGTGCACAGATCCCTAATCTAAGGATGGTGAGGACAAGTATCTGGTCTTAGATGTCCTAGTAATTTCTAACCTGCTAAGCCTAAGCACCTTCATTCTGAGATTTCCATTCAACTGACAAGTGGAACCAATTATTCTGGGTCTATTTATTTTCTGCCAAAAGGAAAGAAATAGTCTATGTAAAGAATATGGTATAAAAAGGCTTATACTTTTAACTGAATTCAAGACCACAGGCTGCCTCCCTAAACATTTCAGTTAGGAACAAGCTGTTGTACAAGAAAATGGTCATCAGTATATTTTTCAGTTAATTAGTTTGCCTTTGTGTTTATGTGTGTTCAAGAAAAAAACTTATTCTGTGTTCAAAATATAGCTTAAACCATCAAGTTCTCTTGTGTATGCTGAAGAATCTGATGTATTAAAGAACATGAACTGATCAAGAGATAACTTTACTTTAAAACTGTAGAACAAAAACTGGAGAATTCATCTGTAGAAACAAAATTCTAGATTTAGAATAGTTCCCTTATACTAAT
Source organism: Cabassous unicinctus (assembly GCA_029593785.1). Classification (NCBI taxonomy): domain Eukaryota; kingdom Metazoa; phylum Chordata; class Mammalia; order Cingulata; family Chlamyphoridae; genus Cabassous; species Cabassous unicinctus. Next base: position 69,046 of record JAQZBX010001032.1, on the reverse strand, counting down.
GCAAGCTTCAGCATCTCTTAACACCTGTAAACACTCTTGCTGTGCTTGCAATGACTGAACGTCATTTGGTAAGACACCATCTAGGAAATATTATTGACAGCAGTGTCCACAGAGATTTTACTAGGTTTCCTCTGAAAAGGCACCCTTACCATAAAACCCTTGGAATCATCCTTAAATCATTTTCCTCATGGTAGTTTATAATCCCTAAAAACTCCCTGTACTGAATTTAAATCCAACCTCTGTGTCTGTGTGTGTCTTTCTCTCTCTCCTTTACTCTCTCACACATGTGTTTGTGCACACATGTAATAAAATATGCAGGATTTTTGGAGAGAATTTCTAATTAAACTTTCTACATACAACTCAAAGACTTTCTCTTCTACAAGCCTCCTTTATATATAGCAGCCAATGCATATGTAGTTCTGCCTGCAGAAATAAAGCACATCATATAATAGTGGCCAAAGACATTTTAAGGCTTTTACTTCTTTTATTCATTTTCTATTTGATGTTACTAAGAATCATTTTGTGTTACAAGGTGTCACCTAATCTTAGGTTAATGGTTAGAATTTGGAGAACACAAACATGCATAATCAATCTCTCTCTCTCTCTCTCTTTTTGGGGGGGACTGCTTGTTTCCCTTTTTTTCCTTTTTCTTTTTCCTGCTGTGGGCAGAAGGAGAGTGTCAGTTGAAACAAAAGGGAGTAGAGTTGATCAATTTTACCCCTTTTTCATTACCCAATTCCATCCAACATCAACCCACCTGGGTACCCGCTATAGATGTCAGACCTCCATTCTTACTAGCTCCCACATTCTTTGTCGTTTATTTTAAGCTGCCCACATCTATTGAAAATAATTTTTTATTGTATACTCAAAATAATATGGCATTTGACTCTACCCACTCTTGCTGTAAGTCCTTGACCAAAAGTACTTAATAATATAACATAGATACATATGTAGCAACATTAGGTAATGTTACATGAAAAAACAAATAAATTCAGTGGAAGAATAAAATGCTTCTTTATTAATTATTGATAAGTAAAGCAGGAAATAAGACAGTAAGGAATAAATATTATAACAGCAAAATTAAAAAGCATGTTTGGGTATATTTAGACATACATAAAATTATACATGCAATATTTAAAGAATACATATTCTAGGAAGCAAAAACAGAATATTTTAAAAGTTTCATTATTAGGGCATTTAAAAAGCCTCAAGAATTTTAAAGGAGAGACAGTATTTAACTATATATATGCATATATATGGAAAATAAAATTATATCGTGCTAAAGATCTGTTTGTTATGAAAAAACGATACTAGAAAATTTTAAATACCTATAATTGAATGGTAAGGAATATGTTTCAGTTTTGGACTTGGAAGTTGTCACTCCCATTCTATAACAAGAAAAAATCTGAAAATTTAACATCAATATCCTTAAAATAATTGAGTCGATATGACCAGCCACTACCCCCCACCCCCAAATTGCAGAGAGAGTTAAATATAAAAAATCACAGCATACCTGGAGCAGAAACCACAACTGTAGTCAGCCTTGGGTAGGAAAACTGAAAAAGGTAGTTGACTAATTGCTGGGGAATTAACATGGACTAGCTTGAGAGATAAAATCTCATGGAGGCTCAGTCTAAGAGGTATCCCTACACTTACCTTCAGGAGCCATGCCAGATGACCACTATAAATTCCAGAGGAAAATTCCATTTGCTTCCAACAGAGCAGGATAACAGTAACCATTTTGAAATAAGCCCTGAGTAGTCTATCTTCCTTAACAAATGCCTGCTTTCAGGGGAAACTCTTTTACCAGAACTTAATCTCTTCGCTTGGTTCCAGAACCTAATTGTTTTGGGGGAAGGGAAATACCCAACTCCAGCATCCTCTAGCTTCCTTTCTCCACAAAGAAAGATTATATGAAATTTTTATTGCTCCACATCTCTGTCAACACTTGCTATGCTTTGTCTTTAACTACTATAAATTGAAGGTAGCAGTATTTATAAAGTTTTAGTTTGCATGTACCTAAGGACTATTGAAGTCTAGTGCATCATAATTTAATTATCTAGAGTGTATATATCTTCCTTGGTGAAGTATCTGTTTGAAGCACATGTTTATTTTTTATTTAACACATGTTTAATTTTTATTGTTTTTATATATTCTGAGTTGCAGTTCTTTAAAAATGAAATACTTTTCAATATATCCCTTCATTGTAATTTTATTTTTCATTCTATTAGTATTCTCATTCTTACAGTAAAACTTTTCATTTTGTTGAAGTCAAATTTATCATGTCCTTTCTCTTAAGGATCAGGGTTTTGTGGCAAATCTAAGAATTATTTAGCTAATCCAAGGACATTAAGGTTCTTTTCTTTTTATATGCTTTATTTTAATCTTTACTATTTTTATGTTTTGCATAGCTATCTATGACTTATTTTGAAGTAATTTTTTATAAAGCATGTGATATAGATTGAGGTTCATTTTCTGTACATACATATGCTCCATTTTCCAAGTACATTTCTTGAAAAGACTATCCTTTTTCCACAGAATTGCCTACATACCTCTGCTAAGATTTATTTGAACCCACAAGTGTGAATTCATTTTTGAATACTGTAGACCCTTCACTAACCTATTTGCTCATCTTTGGTAAAATACCACACTGCTTTGATTATTGTAGTTTTATAAAATGCCTTGATATAAGGTTAAGTTCTATTATGCAGTCTTATGGGCTGTTCTAGATCCTATGTATTAAAAAATGCCTTCTTGATTTCTTTGCAGAGACTGTGTTGAATCTATGCATTAATTGGGGAGGAAGGAAAATTGATAGCTTTAAAATGTTATTTTCTCATCTATGAATATGGAATATAACTCCATTTATATGGTGCTCTTCAGTTTCTATCATCAGAGTTAGGTAGTTTTCAATGTAGATGCTTTGCACATATAATGTCACATTTTATCAAATATTTTTGATTGCTATTATAAAATCATGAAGAAATTCTTTCTAATTTTACTATAAGTAAAGTTTTTACACTTGATTTTCATATATTGATCTTATATCCCAGAAATCTTCTAACTTAGTAAAAGAAAAAGTGCCTTCCATTTTGAGTAGGAAGAATTAAAACAGTCTGAATTTATAGGAGATATATATGTCCATGAAGAAAATTCTAAGAAAAGTTAAGAAACCCTAGTACATTTGACAAGAATTGCTGGGCTAAAACAACGAGTAAAGATATATTCTCTTTCTTTTCCTTTTTCTGGAAGAGTTTGTGTAGAATTAGCAATTTTTCTGAATGTTTGGTAGAACTCACCAGAGGAGCTATAGAACAAGGTGTTTTCTTGTGTGAAGATTTGAAATTACAGGGTAGATGCAGTGAGTGGTCCTGGCCATGGGGGCGCACCCTGATGAGCGGCCATGCCCTATAGTCTGGCTTGGTGAAGGCTGAGGCTCCTGGGACACAGAGCTGCTCTCCTGTTTCTCTGGGACTTGGGGAGGGTCCTGGTCATGGAAGGTGTGCCCCAGCCAGCCTTGTTGGTCTGGGACCTGCGATTCCTGAGGGCTAAATTGGGAGGTGTGGAGGCCACCACAGGGAACTCAGATGAAGTAGTGGCTATTCCTGGGAGGACATTGTCCAGATTTGCATCCCCAGAGGCCTCTCCTGGAAGAGTCTGAGGGACCCCAGCGCTGGAGCAGCAGGTACTGGCTGGACATTTCTCCCCTCTCCCTTGTTACCAAGAGAAGAACTGCCAGCCCAATGCCCTTCTGCTTCTTGCGGGATTGGGCTTCAAGGCTCTTGGCAATGTCCCAAGAAAGAGTTCTCAAATGCAACACAAATTAAGCAAGCAAGCACAAAATTTATCATAAAGTGAAAGCAAAAGCGAAAAGTGCACACCAGAGGACAGAGGTGCCTTTCTGCTCAAGGGGGAAACACATTCACTGGCTGCTAGGGGCTGGTTTTACTGTCTACATTTTTCTTCTTCTGCCTTCCCCTAAGTTAGTGAAGGATTCTGCTTGCTGTCCTGATTGGTTGCTTTACTGTTTTCCTATTGGCTTAATCTATAGGTCACTTAGGTTGTACCTGTTAGTTTTTAGGGAACTAATGGGGAAGCCTATTGTTTGGAGGGCTTCCGGGTTGTTTTTTTTTTTTTTTTAACCAGAGCTGTTGGAATGGGACCATGTGACTTGGCTTTTGGTAGGGTTTTAGCTGTGGCATTTATGGCTTTTGTGCTTAGGCTGCCTTTTCAGCAAGGAGGTTTCTGGATGGTGTTTGCAGCTTTGCTTTCGAATCGCCACCTTCCCCTGTACCCTATGTTAACCTAACTCACACTTTACCTTGGGCAGCTTTTCCCACTCCTGAGTTTAGTCACTGACTGAACAATAGTCATTCCACCAGTATTTACTGAGCACTGACCATCTACTAAGAGCTCTTCTAGTGCTTGGGATACTGCAGTGAACAGGCATGGTCCCTGGCTTCCTGGAACAGATATTATAATGGAAGAGAGACTGACAAAAATAAATAAAATAAAAATAAAATGTAGCCTGCTTCATAGATCCATCCATTAATTTCACAAGCCCATTGAGCACATGCTCTGCACTGAGGATGCAGCAGACCTCTTGAGGGAAGATGGATAAGAACATTAACTACCCTTGCCCTTCCCCAGCCCCCAATGAGTGCCCTGGAATGTCAGTGGAGCATCCAATGACCTGACTCTGGGTTCCTGGATGGAGGCTGGGCTCAAGGAGTCTTCTTTGAATTGGTTGTGTGCTAAACCAACAGACCATCAGAAACACTTTAGGGGTGCTTCTGCCAGGGTGACCCTGAGTTACCTGGAGGTAATGGCAGTCCCGAGACCAGGTGAACAAGCGACTCCTCAGTCCCCCAGGGCAGGACCTGAGCATATCTGGCAGCACAAGCAGTGCAGGGTGGGCTGGCAAGGCTGCATGTCTGAGTGCAACACCTGACATGGCTGCCCTGGGCACAGCGGTGAAGAGGGTCTATAAGTGTGCATGTGGCAATGTCTTTAAGTACAACTCACTCGTGCTCAGGTGCCAGATCATTCAACTAGGGCCAAGCCCTATCAGTGTAGCAAGTGTGGGAAAGCATTCCAACAGAGCTTGATCCTGCTGCCCTACCAGTGCAGCAAGTGTGGGAAGATGTTGAGGCAGAGCACACAGCTGATCACACACCACAGCATCCACACCTGGGAGAAGCTCTTGGAGTGTAGTGCCAATGGAAGGCCTTCAGCAGCAGCTGCTGGCTGCTGCAGTGCTAGAAATTCCATCCTACAGGGAAGTCCAGAGGGTGTGGCTCATCCAGGAGAGGTGAGAAATGGCCCAGGGTGTTATCCCCAAGATCTACAGCAGTGGTCCCACCACCTGAGGGAAGGGCAGTGTGAAAGGATCTGCCCAGAGCCCTCTCCAGTTCAAGACAGAGAGGGAGAGGGAGCGCAGCTAAGCCAGGATGCACCCATGGGTCCATATTCCTAAACGCAACTAAGCCACACTACAGGTGCACACGTAGGCTCCAAATATACCAGTGGGAATAGACTGTGTGTGGGTTTTGTTATCTTTTTCCCACTCATCTGTTTTCCAAATATTAACTTGTGATATTCTTTGTTGTTGTTCCTTCATTTCTTTGATTTTAAGATTGGCCAAGAAGAACAGTCCATGTCTGAAAGGGACGAGGGACAGATGTGATAAAACAACCATTTGGAATCCAACTGTCCAGTGGGGAGGGGGATGGGCACAGGGATAGAGCTCCACAGCCTTTAAGGTGTTATCAGCAGGGGAGGTAGGAAGTCACAGTGGCATAGAGGATTTGAAAATGAGCCAGGGCCAGGCAGGCTTGTGGTGGCCCACCCTGGCTGCAAGCATGCCTAGGCTCTCTTTGGCCCTGGCTAAGTGAGGGCAGCACTGCAGGAGCAACCTACATTCACCTGGGAAGACGTGGCTCTGGGCTTGAGAGCAGAAGATGTTTACTGAGGACACCGGTCCTTACATGGTGGCCCCTCCCCATGCACTCTCCAGGTCCTCTTGCTCTGGACCAGAAACGGGTCTGAGAGAGCAGCGTTCCATGAGCTTAGCCGAGCAAGCTGAGGGTCATAATAATGTGGTGGCCAAAAAGACTCTCACTCCCCAAGATTTTCGGGGAGAAGCCCCCTGTGGGCCCACTGGTGAGTCAGAAGTCTTAGCAAACCGTCCTCACCATTGGGGCCTCCTTCTCCCTGGCAACCCAGGAATACTGAAAGATTCTGCTGCAGCTCAAATTTTATATGAAACTTGTGACAGAAAGGACACTGCGATAGCCAAAGCCCTGGCCTGCAACTTTTATTTTTAAATTAATGTGTTTTCATGCTAAGTAGAATTTATAACATGAAGAAATTTATAAAGAAAAAAAATATTCCCTTTTTCTCCTTGTCCAGAGATAGCTGCTGTTGAATTTTTGGCTGTATTTTCTTAGTCTTTTTGTAATGCATGTGTATAAATATTTATTTTCAGGGAAAAAAAGAAAAATATATTTTAGTAAAAATTCAATTTTTTAAATAAATATGGGGCTATTGAGATGATCTATTATTTACTTTCATGATGTTTAAAATTTTTATTTTTCAAACATACATATATTCTATGTTGTTGAATTTATTCTCTTTCATGTGTTCATAATATTCCCTTAATATTCTTTTAGATTGTGTAGAAGGTTTCATGATATATTTAATATTAATAATCAAAGAGTAAGCAAATGAATTATCTAAATATTCTAGGAATAAAGGTATAGGTAAAAATCAAATTAAATCCCAACAATATAGATAAATATAACATGAAAATTTAAAAAGTAATCAGTGGCATAAATAACAGTCTTAAAGAGAGAGAGTATCAATGGGGTCAAAGTTAGTTCTTTGGAAAGATTAATGATATTCAGAAACCTTTAGCATTATCAATCAAGAGAAAAGAGAGAAAAAAATGCAAAATATCAATATAATGAAACTCTTATACATTATTGAAAGTACTGCAAAATTGCACAAACACTTTGAAATACTGTTTGACGTAATTATTCAAGCTATGTACACTATGATCCAGCAATTTACTTTTATGTTTTTATTTAAATACCAAAAATATTGAGAACTAGGAACAAAGTATCATCAATTAGAAGTATTAATAGGATGTGAACCATATCTGTTCTTAGCAAGAAAATTAAATTTTATGACCAATTTCTAGCATGTTTGCTTTCCCTTGCAATCCAATTCAAAAAATGGGTGAGCAAATTAAGTTCAAAGAGGATAAATATATCATCCTTGACTTTACTTTGTGATTGTATATCCATTTCAGGAATCTTAGGAACAGCATTCTCTCTATTGGCAATGGTTTTCCTCTGACTATTCCTCAAGAAACACAAGCAAACCCCATGTATCACTAACATAAATGCACATATGATGTATAACAGGCACGCATACACATGTACACTTTATCTAAAATCCAAATATTCCTTGGTAAAACTTTATAATATGTAGGTGTAAGGTTTAATTTGAATAATAGTGTTTCCTTGATATAACTTCTTTTACAAAAGTATATTACATGTGGTGCTGGAGTTTGTAGGTGTACTTCCAGACACAGGATCCTTTGGCCTGCCCATGTGCCAGCTGTGCCCGGGATCTCAGAGGAGCTGCAGCTCCTACTCTGAAGCTCAATGGACACACCCAAGTCACCTGGCAAGGAGATGATGATGAACAACGGCCATTCCAGGGAATGGAGAGAGTCTGCAGCTGCAGGCAGGATAATCTCATCCATCTTATACATGGGATATGGGGCCCCTCTCACTTGGAGGTGGACTGAACATCACCATCCCAGACTCCTCAGGATTGGGGAAAAAGCTATGGACTATAGTGGACTTACTGATAGTCAGCTGTAGACATATTGTGATTCAAGCAATGGAAGAAATTACAACATTGATGTGGAGCCAGTGGCCACTGGATGTTTTCGGGGCAGGGAGAGGGAAAAGCAATTGTAATACAGGGGCTTTTTCGGGACTTGGGAATTACCCTGAGTGACATTACAATGACAGATATAGGCCATTTTACATCAGCATATAGCATGCAGAACTGTCTGGGAGTGAGAGTGGTCTATAATGTGAACTATGATCCATCCTTAGTGGCAAAGCCCCAGGATATGTATATCCATTGCAGGTGATGTGCCACACTAATGAAAGATGTTTATGTGGGAGGTTGTGGGAGGTGTGGGAAGTGGGGAATATGGGAATCCCTGTAATTTTTGTGCAAAATTTATTTAATCTAAGCATCTTTTAAAATATTTTTTATAAAGGTATATTACAGGATGTTGATAGTCTCTTAGATTTCATTCTCACTTGATGGGTGATATATGTAAAATTGTTTAGCCTTTCAGTTCTCACTTATTTCACTATTCATATATGATTATTAGTAACACATGTTATGTTCCCCATATGTGAAAACTGTGTATAAAGTCAAATAAAAAGAGGGGTGTTAGGCTTGAACATTTGTTAGAAATTATATTTTTAAAGAATGACATGTTTTTTGCATCATGCACATATTAAATGTACTTTACTTTACTTTTAGCTTTCTTTTACTCTTTCCAAAACAGTGATATACAAATAGTAGAGAAATCAAATATTTCATATTCCCAATCTTTCTCTCAAACATTTAGACTTTCATCTAATATTTGCATAAAACTATATCTTGTGATTAATTTAAATATGTCGTTCAGAATTCTCTGATTTTAAACCATTTTGAAATAATATACTTTAGATATATCTAATTTGCATTTCTTAGGTCGAAATTGTTGCTTATTTTCTAAATTATGATAGTTGTTTATTCTTCAATAGCCCCTAAAAGCCCATCGTTCAACCCAAGGGAAGGTGATATTATAATCACTGTGGTTAGCAGAAGTAAAAAGAAACTTGAATAGATTCAGTTGTGAAGAATCATTGTCAATAAAACAAATAACAAATTTTGACCATAAAGAATATAAGAAAATTCCTGTTATTGTAAGGATGGCTCTTTCCAATAGACAAGCCCTCTTGATCCGGCGCTACAAAAGACAAACGTGTTTTAATGAGAAGGTGATTTAATGAGAGTGCACAAACAAGAACTGGGTAATCTTCCCAAAACTAGTTCAAAGTGAAAATGGGAGCTCAGTTTTTAATAGGGGAAAAAAAAGAAAAGAGGAGGGGTAGTTGAGAAGAAAATCAAGAAAGGAAAAACAGTGATGCCAGGGGCCCTGTGAGGAAGGCATGTGCAATTTGTCAGTTTTGTGTTGTCTTAAGCACACCCAAATTGTCCTTGATTTCAGTGGCTAATAAACCACAGTTTAGATATCATTGTGCAGGTGTAGGGCTTTCATCGCTCCTTTCTCAGACAAAAGAAATTAAGTTTTTTGTCTCTGAGAAAAGTTACAGATTTACACCATTCTATCTGGTTTTGCTTGGAGATGTTCTTATTCCTGTAAACAAAACTGAGAAGGTCTGGTTTATATCTTTCAGGGAACTAAGTACAAAGAATAAACTAAAATTAGAGTAGGAGAAAAAAAGCTCAAATAGTTTTAGAATTTTCAAAGCTGCTTATGTAGAGAAAATTCAATAAGCACATTTTGCAGCAATCACTCCTATGAAAGTATTGATGAAAGGAAGAAAATATGGTCCTTCCACAATAGAAGTGTTTCAAACAGTGGTAACAAAGAGCTAGAAATATTGAGAAGTTTAAAATAAACTGAGCAGTTGTTACCATGAGTTTATTAATTAATGTCCTTAAAACTCATTTCCTTATCTATACAACTGAGAAATATTTACATAATTTAGAAATTTGATAAAGGATAAGTGAGGAAATATGAAATATACAGTATCATACATGGTTCATGCCACACAAGTCATTTTCTTTTTAGTTTCTTCTATGTGGGAGGAGTTTTGCAAATACTGAAATTGTCCTGCACACATATACAAACAAGTCCAATAAAGAAATAAACACAGTAAAAACACAATATAAATTTAAAGAATGTGATTTCTTAAGTATCAATTTCCATAATCAATGAATAAAGACATTAATAAGGTAATAAATTGGCCATTTAGGGCAATTCTTTTTTTTTTTTTTTTGGGCAATTCTTAACACTAATCACTACTCTGATTCTATTCCCATTATGAAAGAAATATAATGAAACAATTACTTTACTTCTTGAGTAGATTTAATCAATATTCTGCTTGCCCTTTTGAGTGTACTATAGCACAGTAAGAATAGATACTTTTATTGTTAAATTAAGTTACCATAATAAAATCAAATATTTTCTTACTACTAGGTGAAAGTGCCATGTTATAAACTTAGTTGACCCAGATGAAATTTAGCCTATTTTAGAATGGCAGATTATTTGAAACATAGGAAAATCTTTTTAATGCTGATAGTCAAACATAAACAAAGATATTCCTTGATAGAAATATGGAGAAAGATCCCTGAACATCAGATTGGGAACAGTGAAATTCACTAACAACTTGAAAATTTCAATAAGTTTAATTCTACTCTTCTCAACTGCAATTTGGCTTGTTTAATGTGTTAAAACCTAATGTGGGCTGAATCAATTTTATTAATCAAATTATCTTAAGCTGCAAGAGAAGTTATGGCATTAAGAATGAAACTTGGAGAGCGGGACAATCTCCAAGCCAAAGTTTATGGAAGGCCAAGTATAAGTGAAATTCAGTTTATATTTAGGCTTCATCAGGAAGAATGTGCCCTGAGATACTTAGTATGCTACTTCTTCACTCTTATCAAAATTTAAAGTAAATGCAGAGAAATACAAATCAGGAATTTAACAGAGTAAGTAAATTCTCAAAAATATTTTGGAAATTTCAAAATATCATAGAACCTTATACAGGTTTACAAGGGAAGAAGAATGTAAACATGCACTAAACCCATCAGGGTTGCAAGGAGAAGTGGACATTTATCCCACAGAAAATCACCTGGACTTTTGAATGAATATTACCATCTTCATGCTAACTAAGTTTAAAATTAATCAAAAAAGATTTTGAAATTCCCACAAAATCTAATAAAAGAATTTCAGTCCTAAAAGTTCTCTATTTTATGGCTATGTCTGACTTAGGACCATACTATGAATTTATGTAAAAGCACAAAAATTAATAGGTTTCTGAAAGCTCTTAAAAATTGTATTCCATGAGGTATGTCCAAACAGATTTTATCAAATGTCCATAAACCACTACACAAGGTAATGTCCCTTGGGCCTAAATGCATGGCCTGTCTCAGGCCCTGTTTCCCTGGAAGGGCAGAACAGTTCCAGAATTCGTCAGACTCTGTGTTAATCTAACTTTCTGAAGAATAGGAACAGAGACATTGTAGCCAAAATGGTATAATGTTACCTGCCTGGAAAATATGAGATAGGAATGACATGGAACCAAAGACAAGAATTCACTGTTCCATATGGATCATTTTGGAGAGTAATCTAAGTATATAGACCAATAAAATCACGATCTGCAAAATCAGCTGCATCCAAATTATTTGTTGCCAGAGATTAACATTGCTGAAATAGATAGTTGGGGAATAAGAGACAAAAAAATATAAAAGAATAAAGAATAAAACTTTTCCACACATATGTATATCTAGGTTGGAAACAATATATCATTATGTTAAAACAAATTTAAAATGTCAGAGGAAATCAACACTCAAAGTACAGCCTGACTTTTTTCTTGTTTATCATGCAGTTCTTTACTCTATGTCACTGCTTTGGAATAGGTTATAAAGTTTCAGCCCCAAATGCACAATGAAGCTTGGTTAACTATTCCGTCTCTTCCATTTGCAATTCCAGACATTAAATGTTGTCTCACACATTTAAAGCTATGAGAAATCATCACATTAGAGTACCATATGTGGTTCAGATCAAACTACTTTAAAATAATAATTTCTTGAGAAAAATTTAGACTTTTATATTCATTATATCAATTAATCTTCACCACAATGTACATTTTGAAATAAGTATTATAATCTCTACTATTCAGATTTTATTGAAGTTTCTAGAGGTTAAAAACTAGCTCAAACAACTAATACGTTGTTAAACAGTACTCTGTGTATTTCATTAATTGATAGAAGTGAGTGCTGTTATGTACTTTTTTCTTCCCAGCTTAGAAAGTTAAGTAGCCTTGAGTAGAGGATACTAGCATTTCAGAATGATGTATTTCAGGACCCAATGCTTGATTGGCTGTCTACTTTCATAATGCCTAAGGTTTTTCTTTATTCAAATTCACCTGAATTAATGCATAGAAGGACTTGGTTGTTTATACATAGGAGGTGATAGTGGTCAGTACCTCATGCTATCTGTCTTCCACAAACACACAACTTAGCTAGTTATTAGAAATATATGTTTGTGTATCATATACAGTGTGATACATTATCAACTCCATCCTTAATTGATCTCTGGCAATTGAAATATGTTTATCTGGAGAAGTTTTGGTTTTGATGAGTTCCAAACAATTTTTTATAAGGATCATCCTTTTGGTATCTTATTTAAAGACTTTTTGCCTTATCCAAGACCAGAAAGATTTTGCCCTGGTTTTATTTGAAATATTTTCTACTTTTCCATTTTACATATTGTTCTAAGATCCATTTTGAATTCATTTTTATAATATGTGAGATATAGATTAATTTTTTTACATATGTTTGATGGTTAAGTCCATGTGTCAACTTGGCAAAGCAATGGTGTCCAGTTGTTTTATTAAGCAAACACTAACCTGATTGTTGCTGTGAGAACATTTCATGGACTTAAATCAACAATAAGTTGATTTCATCTATGACTGATTACGTCTACATTCAGCTGAGGAAATTGCATTCAACAATGAGAGAAGTTTTATCCAATCACTTGAAGATTTTTAAAGGAGAAGCTATGATTTCACCAATCAAAAGAAAGAATTTCCATCTCTACTTCAGGCAGCCAGCATCTCATGGGAGTTCCCAGCTTCCAGCCTCCTCCATGGAATTTGGATTTGTGCATCCCCGCAGTCACAGGTCACAAGAGATAAATTTTACGAAATCTCATCATACTTACAGATATCCCTTGTTGGTTCTGTTTTCCTAGAAAACCCTCATACAGGTTTGGTACAGGGAGTGGGGTTGTGTTAAAGCAAATACCAAAAATGTTTTTATTTTTAAGGTTTTGCAATTGGGTAATCACTAGAGGTGGGAAAGATTGTGAAGTACTTGATAGAAAATGCTTTGAAGAGACTGTTGGTAGAAATATGGATGCTAAAGGTACTGATTATTAAGCCTTAGAAATGATGAATGTGTAATTGCAAAATGGAAGAAAGTTGATCCTTATTTCAAAGTGGCAGGGAAGTTGGAAAAATTGAGTCCTGATTTTGGATGAAAAGCAGAATTTTAAAATGACAAACTTGGATATTTAGTAGAGGATGCTTCCAAACTTAATGTGGAAAATGTTGCTTGGGTTTCTCCTTGCAGCTTATTTAAAATGTGAAAGGAAAGGGATACGCTAAGAAGTGAACTCTTGGGCATAAAGAAATCAGAAATTGGTGGTTTGGAAAATTCAAAGCATCCAGAAAATGAATTCCCAGAGAATAGTTTTCTATGTGAAGGTTTAAACAAACATAGAACCAGTCAGTCATTTCAGTGCATATCAGAAATGGAAATGTATTTGTCTAGGAGGGATTTTTGGAAACTTTTTTGTCTGATGGTTGGGACCCCTTTGTACTACATGCAAAACCTACAAGACTTGTAACATTTGTATGTATGAAAGTAATCACTACCAGCATGGACATAACGGGATGGAAAGAGATAGACTGAAGGAAAATTCACCCCATGGGCAGGACTATGGAAGCTGAAGTCTGAACTGAGAACATCATCTTGGGCCAAAAGTGGGGACCCACACATGTATGCTGAAAATTTGAGTATGCTCAAGTACTTGGAGAAGACAGGTCTTTACCTCATTGATCAGGAAGGGTGTTATCATCCCAGTATTCTCAAATGCCTGAGAGATTTTAGATAGTCTGGGTGCCATCACAATGCTTGATGAAGGTGGAACAAATAGCCTGGCCCTCACCCGAATGCTTGAAGATATTGGAGACTTTACCCCATTGTTTGGGGAGAGCATGGCCAATGTGCAAGCCCTTGGAAAGGGTGAGGTTGCTGCTTCATCATGTCTGTAGGGCAAATCATCTTTCCATCAATGATTCTCAGACTCTAAAATGTAATGGAGTAAGCCCTGATGATTTTCAGAATCTTTTAGGTCCTGTGAACCCAATTTTCCTTTCAATTTCCCCTTATGGGAAAAAGCATATTTATTCTCTGAGTGCCCCTCCATTTTGTATTTGAAGCAGATAACTTATTCTCTGTTTCACCAGTCCACAGCCAGGGGGGATTTGTGCCCAGGACAGATGAAATGTATAAACAATTATTATGAGACTTTGAATGTAATATTCTCACTGAAATGACTTAAGGCTATTTGGATATTTTGATGGAATGAATGTATCTTACATATAAAAACAAAAAAGTATGTCTTTTTGGGGTCCAGAGGGTGAAGTGTGGTGGTTTGTAACTGTATATACCCCAGAAAATGATGTTCTCAAAACTAGTCCATTCCTATAAGTGAAAACTATTTTAAGTACATTTTCATGAGGTTCCTGCATTTAAGGTATGGCAATACGTAGGTCTTAATCCTCTAACTGGAGTCCTTTTTAAAAAGGAAAAGTATAGATAGAAAGAGAGAGAGAGGGCTACAGAAGCAAATACATGAAAGCTACTAAACATGAAAGAGAAAGTAAAGACCGGCAAATGCCAACATATGCCTTGCTATGTAGCAGAAGACCTAAGGAGTGCCAGTAACCAGACTTTGGGAAGAGAACTTCACTTTGATAATACCTTGATTTGTGCCTTTTCATGGCCTCAAAACTGTAAGCTTGTAATTTAATAAATTCTCATTGTTAAAGCTAACCCATTTTATGGCATTTGCTTTCAATAGTTTAAGAAACAAAAACAATATTGCTGTCTAATTATTGCAGCACAATTTGTTGAAAAAACTATCCTTTCTCCAGTGAATTGCCTATAAGTGTTTGCTGAGGTTTAGCTTAGCATATATGTGCAGGTCTACTATTATGCTTTCTAGTTAGTTCCCGCGAGTGCTTGTTTGTCTTTTTGAAAACACCACATTGTTTTGATCACTAAGATAATTTACTTTGTTATCAGATCATGTATGTTGTCCAATTATTTTTTAAAATCTGGTGGATAATCTAGATCCAGTGCATTTACATACAGATATTATAAAAAGTTTGTAAATTTAATTATAATTTACGTATTTGGATTTAGTATTGGATTGCTTTGACCTAGAGAATAATATAAGACCAGTTGAATTCTTAATAAGTTTAAGTCACACAATCCATGGAAACTATATTTCTTCGTATTTTTAAGGTCTTTATATTCTCTCAGAATAATTCTGTATTTTTCAATGTTCATGTCTTGTACCACATATATCACATTTATGCTTAAGTATTTAATATTATTATGTGTAGTGAATGACTGTTATGGGTTGAATTTGTCCCCCAAAATGAGTATTCAAGTCCTAATTCCTGGTCCTGTGAACGTTAATGTAATAATAAGAACAAATTAAATCCAAACTTATTGGCAGTAAGGATTTAATGAAATTAGGAAAGATATTAATTACGTAACGAAGTCATAAATATAGAATATCAAAAAAGCAAAAAAGAATAGTTATTTTGGATAGATTAATAAAAGTCAGAAACCAAGATTTATCAAGAGAAGAGAGGGAGGGAAAATGGAAGTATTCATCAGGAAAAATTAAACACATATATCTAGTTTTAGTGTAAAATTGTATGAATATGAAATATTGCTTGAAAATATCTTCCTCTAGGGAGTGTTAACATTTCCCCACAATATACATGTTTAAGTACAAATCTCCAGTCCTACAGATGTGAAACCATTTTTAATTAGTACCTTAGAAGATGAGTTAAGCTGTGGCCAAACTGAATGAAGGTGTGTCTGTATCAAATAATGTTGATGTCATTATAAGCAAATAAAGAGAGGAAGAGCAAATGAAATGGGACATAGGGAGAGATGCATCTACAAGCCAAGGAAACCAAAGTTTTGCTAGCATGCCAATACCAGAACACTGCAGGCTCAGGGGGAATATCAGGATAAAACATAAGTGTAAAACACTTGTTGGATGTTGTTTTAGTTTGCCCATTGCTAAAGCAAATACTATGATTACACAAGAGGAATTTATTTTGCTCACGGTTTTGAGAATAGTAGAAGTTTAAATCAAGGCATCTTCAAGAAAATGCTTTCTTAATGAATATTGGCATTCTGGGCCTGTAGGCTGGTGATTCTTAGCCAAGGCCACGTCTGTCACATGGCAATTCTCATGACAGCATTCCCTATTCTCTTTTTTCTCTTCTGGGTACTGTTGAGTTTCAGTTTCTGGCTGCTCCAATGGCTTTCTCAATGCTTATATTTCATCCCACCTATAAAGTACTGCAGTAATAGGATTAATCCTAATTCAGGATCCTGAATGAATTGGACCACACTTTAACTGAAGTAACTTCATCAAAGTACTACTTAAAATTTGTCAAGTGTCACTACTATAAATGTGTTACATAGTCTAATTTTATCCCTTGGTTTTCTCTTGTCATATATTACTATGGTTTTCTTATAACCCTTTCAATTTCTATTACTTACATACTTCATTTTTACACTCTTGTCCAGGGCTCTATCCCTTTTCTTTTCCTTTCAGCCTGTCACACACACTTTAACATTTCATGTAGGTATGGTTCCTTGGCAACATGCTCTCTCAGTTTTTGTTTTCCTGTAAGGACTTTGAAGTTGCCTTCATTTCTGAAGGGTAGGTTTGCTGGATAAATCATTCATGGCTGGCAAATTTTCTCTTTCAGAACATTAAATAAATCATAACTCTGCTTTCTTACCTCCATGGTTTCTAAAGAGAGATTAACACTTAGCCATATTGAGTCTCCTTTTTAAGTAATATATTGCTTTTCTAATGCTGCTTTCAAAATCCATTATTTATCTTTGGCATTTGTAAATATGAATAGTAAATGTCTTTGTGTGGGTATATTAGGAATTATTCTGTTTGTGGTATGTTGATATTGTTGAATATTGATATTTATGTCTTTCTTAAGGGTTGGAAAGTTCTCAATGAGCATATTCTTAAATTATCTTTCTACCACTTTTCCATTCTTTTCTCCTTCTGAGACACCTGTAATGTGTATGTCTGTGTGTTTTATAATGTCATTCAATTCTTTGAGACCCTGTTCAGTGTTTTGCATTCTTTTCCCTATCTGTTTTCCTATCATTTCAAGTTCAAATGTTCTGTCTTCAAATTTGCATATTAGTTCCTTTAACATTTCAAATCTAGTTTTAAATGCCACTAATGTATTTTAATCTCATCCATTGTGTCTTTCATTCTTATAAGTTCTTTACTTTTTTTTTTTGCAGGCTTTCAAATTGTTTGCTATTCTCACACAGTGTCATCTTACTATCCTTTAACTATTTAGTCATATTTTCCTTCATGATCTTAAATTGGTTAAAGAGGTTTGTGTGAACATAATTTATTAGTTGTCTAATATCTTGGGTTTCATCTAGTTTCTTGGTTTGTTTGTTTGACTGGGTCATATCTTTCTCTTTCTTTGTATGGGTTGTTATCTTTTATTACTACAAAAGCATCTGTTTATTTTGGTGATTTTTCTCTGATGGTTAATTTACCTTTCCTGTCTAATGGTTTTATTTCACAGCTCTTCTTTGATTTTTAGTTTAATTTTTTCTAAAACTTTAATATTGCCCTATTTAAGTAGTCAAAACAGAAGAAGGGAGCGTGTGTTTCATTAACAACATGACTAGTACAATAGTGACTAAAAGAATAAAATATTTAGGAATGATTTTATCCAAGCACATAAAAGATCTATATTAAGAAACTTTTCCACTACAATCTGTATGGTAATGCTATTTTTCTTCCTCAATTTAATAATGTGATGTATTTCGTTGATTGATTTTCTGCTGTTGAAACCTTGATTACCTGGGATAAAACCAAATTGTTCATGATGTATAACTATTTTAATATGTACATGGATTCAAATAACAAGTATTTTGTTGAGGATTTTTGCATCTATATTCATTAGAGAAATGATCTATAATATTCTTCTTTCATATTGTCTTTATGTGACTTTGGCATTAGGTTGATGTTGGCTTCATAGAATGTGTTTGGCAACATTCTCTTCTGTTTAATTGTTAAAAGAGTTTGAACAAGGTTGGTAGTAATTCGTCATTGAATGATTGGTAGAATTCACCTGTTATGCCATCTGGTCCTGGGCTTTTCATCTTTGGGATGTTTTTCTATGCCCTTATTTGTGTTTTCTTTTTCTTTCTTTATTTATTTTTTTTAAGGTCTTTTATTTCTTCTAGAGTCAGTGTAGGTTGTATGGCTGTTTCTAGGAATTTTTCCATTTCATCTACATTATCTAATTTGGTGTACATTTGTTCATAGATCATCTTAAGATGTATATTATTTCTGTGGGGTCAATAGTAATGTCCCCTCTCTCATTTCTGACTGTATTTTTTTTTTTTCATTTTCAATCTAGCTAGGGGATTGTCAATTTTGTTGATCTTTTCAAAGAAACAACTTCTGGTTTTGTTGATTCTATTGATATTTTATTCTCATTTTATTTTCTCACATTTTTTAATTTCTGCTCTAATCTTTGTTATGTCTTTCCTTCTGCTTACTTTGGGCTTAGTTTTCTGTTCTTTTTCTGGTTTCTGCAGTTTTTCAGTTAGGTCTTTGATTTAGCTCTTTCTTCTTTTTTAATGTAAGCTTTGAGGGCTATAAATTTGCCTTTCAGCACTACCTTTACTTCATTCCATAGGTTTTGATATGTTGTGGTCTCATTTTCATTTGTCCTGACATATTTACTGATTTTCTTGTTGACATAATGATTGTATAAAAGTGTGTTGTTTAACCTCCAGATATTTGTGTTTTCCCTTTCTTCACCTGTTTTTGATTTCCAGCTTTATTCCATTATGATCAGAGATAGTGCTTTATATAATTTCAAACTTTTAAAATTTATGGAGTCTTGTTTCATCATCTAACTTATGATATATCTTAGCAAAAGATCTATGAGCACTTTTGAAATATCTATATCCTGTTGTTTGGGGATCCAATGTTCTACATATATCTGTGAGTTCTAGTTCATTTATCATATTATTCAAGTTATCTCTTTTTCATTGATCCTTTTTCTAGTTCTGCAGTCCAAAGATGAGAGTCTTGTATTGGAGTTTCCAACTATTATTCTAGAGATGTCCATTTCCCTCTTCAGTTTTGCCACTGTATGCTTCATGTATTTTGGGGCACCATTGTTAGGTATACAAATTTGTATTATTGTTATTTCTTCTCAGTTAAAAGCCACTTTTATTAATATGTAATGTCTTTCATATCTTGTAGCAGTTTTGTATATAAATTCTATTTTATCTGATATTAGTATCACTACTCCATATCTTTTTGATTACTATTTGCATGGAATGTCTTTTTTCAACATTTTAGTTTCAGTCTATTTGTGTCCATGTAAGGTAAATGTTTTGTAGATAGGATATACATGGCTGTTTTTTTTTTTTTAATCCATTCTACTAGTCTGTGTCTTTTGATTGGGGAGTTTAATCCATGAACATTCTGCATTATTACTGTAAATGTATTACTTGCTTTGTGCATTATATCTTTGGTCTTTCCATTGACATATCTTATTATTATTTCTCTTTTTACCCTTTTTGCTAGCTTACTAATAATCTTCATTTCTACAATCTTTTCCAGGCTTCTTTCTCTTGTTCTCTCCTTCCAAGTTAAAGCACTCCCTTTAGAATCTCTTGTAAATCTGGTCTCCTGGCTGCATATTCTTTTATATTTTGTTTAACTTTGAAGATTTTAAACTCACCTTCAATTTAGAAGGACAGTTTGGCCAGGTAAAAATTCTGGGCTGGCAGTTTTTCTCTTCCCTTTATCATACCATTGACTTCTTGCTTCCATAATTTAGAGTGAGAAATCAATAGTTAGTCTCATTTAGTTTCATTTTTATGTAATGAATTGTTTTTTCTCTTCCTGCCTTCAGAATTCCCCTATTTATCTGTGGCATTTAAAATTTGGAATAGTAGGGGTATCAAAGTAGGTCTATTTAGGTTTATTCTCTTTGGGTTGCATTGCATTTTTTGGATGTTGATATTTATGTCTTTCATAGGACTTGGGAAATTTGCAGTCATTATTTCCTCAGATATTTTTTCTACACATTTTCCATTCTCATCTCATTCTGGGACACCTATAATGTTAATGTTTTTGCATTATGAGTTGTTATTCAATTCCCTGAGACCCTGTTCCATTTTATCCATTTTTCCCTCTTTGTATTATCCTGTCTTTTCAAATTCAGGTGCTTCTTCCTCCAAGCATGTATTCTGCCCTCAGCTCATTCAAATTTATTATTATATGTCTCCCATGTATTTTTAACTTCTTCCATTGTTTGGGCATTTGAGTCAATTGTGAATATGCCTGATCTCTGCAGAAAGTATTCACTCTATACACAATTTCCACTCCTGCTGGGTGTGGTGGTCTAAGCAATTGTTTTCCAAACTGGGCATTCTGGATCTTATCCATACCTCCCCAGGGGACTGGGGTTCATTTCAATCACTCTTCCTGCATCCATTCCTGCCAGGAGAGAAGACAACACAAATGCTGCTGTCTTTTCTGTGGCTTGGGTAAGTTGAAACCCTAGCTGTGCTTAAGGTTGGAATCCAGCCAGCCAAAATTGCCAATCAACACTTAGTTTGTCAAGGCCACTTCCACTTCCTTCCTTTTGGGAAAGAGAGCTTCTGCTTCCAACTGTGGAGTGCGCCCCTAGGTGGCCTGCATTGCCCCTGGGAGATAGACAAGTGCCTCTGTAACTTGGAGGAATCTACTCATGAATGTTCACAACAGATTGTCAGTTTCTCTTCCTGTTCTTCCCTGGATGGTGCACTGTGTTCTTCTGGTCTCTGGAGTCCTGGAAACAGTTGATCTGTACTGATCCTGGCTGAATATTAGTAGCCCTGTGGGAGGAGATTATTGATAAAGCATAACACCCTGTCAGTATATTGGGTCTTCTCCAGGATATATACTCTTTTTTTAAATATTTTAAAAGCTACTTGGATTACATAAATGATACACAAAAAACATAGAGATTACCATATGCCCCACTCCCACACCTACTGTACCCTCCCACATAAAAGCCTTCAGTATTGTGGCACATTCATTGGAATTGATGAGCACATACTGGGGCTTTGCCATTAAGCATGGACCATAGTTCACACTGTAGTCTACACTCTCTACCACACATTTCTGCATCCTATGTGATGATATAAAATGGCCTATATCTGTCATTGCAATGTCACTCAGGACAATTCCCAAGTCCTGAAAAAGGCCCCGTATTTCAACTCTTCTTCCCTCTCCTTACCATCAGAGCTTCCAGTGTCCACTGGCTTCACAGCAATGTTGTAATTTCTTCCATCGCAAGAATCACAGTATGTCTCTAGTAGAATATCAGTAAGTCCACTCTACTCCATAGCTCTTCCTGCAATCCTGAGGATTCTGGCATGGTGATGTCCACTCCACCTCCAATTGAAAGGGGGCTTATATCTCATGGAGAATATGGATGGGACTTTGCTGCCTGAAGCTGCAGACACTCTCCATTCCTTGGGAAGCAATTGTCCACCTTCATCTCCCTGCCAGTTGTCATGGATGAGTCCAATTAGCTGTAGAGTAGATGTTGCAGCTCCATCGAGGTTCTGGGCCCAGCTGGGACATGGACAGCCCAAAAGGCTCGAATCTCTGGACGTACTCATACAAACTCTAGCACCAAGTATAGGTTGAAATAGAAGGGACAGTTTATCCATGTTCAGGGAAGACATAATTGAGTCCAACTTTGTCATTCTCAGGAGCACAAACTCCAGGTTAAGGCCCACTGGAAAGGCACCAAACTCCAGAGCTATCCACCCTGACCATTGAACCTGGGTGTCTGTAGAGCCCTCAGAAGCCCCACTATTTGAGGTGTTATTTACTTTGGGATTCTATGAGATTCTGCTGAGATGTGCATAAACATTACCTCTGGGATAATCTCCCAACTCATTTTGAAGTCTCTTAGACATATAAACTCATTTGTCTTTACGTTTGCCCCATTTTGTTCAAGGTCTTTTTTCATTTTTATTGCTAGTTGGTGCTGGTATTAACCCCTTGGTGCCAGGGAGGCTCATCCCTGGGAGTCATGTCCCACAGTGGGAGGATGGTAATGCATTCATATGCTGAGTTTGGCTTAGAAAGAGGCCACATTTGAGGAATAAGGAGGCTATCAGGAGGCAACACTTAGGCACCCCATAACAATAGACTTAAGTTTCAATTTGAAGAGAAAAGACTCATAATCCTAGTCATCAATATCAAGGGTTCATCAATGGATCATCCTCCTTCACATTTCACTGTCCCTGCACTTGGGTGCTGTGGCTGATCCCTTAGAGAATGTGGCAGAGCATTCCAGGATGGGAATTCAGTAGTCTCTTTTTAATTTGGGAGTCTGCATCAACTGTGATAATGCCCCATGTACATTTGAACATTTTTACATTCCTTATATATATGCTTAGGTGAACTTCCTCCCATACATCCCCCATCCCTGACACCCCACACCAATGATCCTCCCCTGCCCCAATTGTAACCCTTATGTTATTCAAAGCTTTTTCAAGAAGTCATTATAATAGCTGAATACAATTAATAGGAAAATGAAATAATAATGATAAGTTTAAATGTAAGAGATAAAATGCACAAAAATTTTAAAAAACTAAAAATAAAATAAAATTAAAAGATTGGGATATTAAAAAAATGAAAAATATAAAACTTTTTTTTTTACCTTTTGCCTTTCATCACTGCAATATCTGGTGTCCAGTGTGTTTTGTGGCACCTTCCACCTCTCATTCCCTAGTGTCTCACTACTTTTCATTATGTTTTCAAAGAAGTTTTAGGTCACAGCAAAGTCACATACAGAATACAGGATACTCTCATATAACCAACACCCTCCCCCTTTCCTACCCCACATATTAATACCCTTTTATATCTGAATGGTAACTTTGTTATAACTGGTATACAAATATTGAAATATAGCTAATAAACATGGGCAAAGGTTTATACTATGGTTTACATTTTAGACCGTACACTTTTATAAATTTTGATGATATTTACCAGGTCCTGTGTCCATCACTGTGAGATCATGCAGAACAATTCCACTGACCACTAAATACACCCTGCTCAATCTATACTATTCCTCCCTACCCATCCCCCCAAGGCCCAAGGCAATCCCCTGGCTTGACTCATTGGATGACAAATTTCATAGTTACATACAAAAAGACTGAGGTTTTAACACATTGGTTTGTCCTCTGCTACTGAGAACCACCCTTGCTCTCAAGAGACTCCCACCGGTCTATTTCTGCACCAAAAGATCCTCCCAAGGATGGGGGGCCAACATCTTTCTGCTCATTTTGTGAATCTCCATAGCACATTATGACAAAATGATCACTCACACACACTCCCTAGAAGCCTGCTCCATGTGCCTCATGCCCTGAATGCTGCCCCCATCCAACACACTAATCCAGTAAACCTTCCTTGTAATATTGCCATAAGTGCATTTCCAACTTTGTACTTTCAACCACATACCCACAAATCCTCAGTATTCACCTGGTCCCTCTCTCAACCCTCCCCCCAGGAACCTGGACCTTCTAACCCACTTGTTCCAATCTACCCAGCTGTCATCCCTGCACCCCCAACCCAATAATATCACTACCCTCCAGTCCTATCTCTTCAATATGCAAATATACTCTTTCACTTTACCATTGAATATATCAGTGTGGGTGATGGCTCACAATCTACTCCTTTCTATCTATTTCTTGTTAACCTTTGTTACAGATAATAGCTCTCTGAGACAGCTCAGTTTCCTTAATTCATATCAGTGTACTCTTCATTATTTAATGCCTGATTTGTTTCACTCAAAATAAGGTCCTCAAGATTCATCCATATTTTCCTGGTGTTTGTACTGTATTCCTTATTATGGCTAAGTAATATTCCATTGTACGTATGTACCACAATTTGTTTATCCATTCTTCTGTTGATGGTCACCAGAGTTGATTCCAAATTTTGGCAATACTGAATAATGTTGCCATGAATATTGGTGTGTGTATATATATTTGTGTCTTTGTTTTCAAGTCTTCTAGGTATATACTCTGCAGTGGAATTGCTGGATCACATGGAAATTTTATAGTGAGTTTTCTGAGGAACTGCCAAACTGTCCTCCACAATGGCTGTACCATTCTACATTTCCACCATTCATGTATGACTGTTCTCATTCTTCCACATCCTCTCCAACACTTATACTCTGCTGTATTTTTTAACAGCCACCATTCTAATGGACATAAAATGGCATCTCATTGCAGATTTGATTTGCATTTCCCTAATAGTTAGTGATGTTGAGCATCTTTTCATGTGCTTTTTAGCCATTTGTATTTCTTCCTTGGAGGTGTCTTTTCAAGTACTTGCCCAGCTTTTAAATGGGTTGTTTGTCTTTCTATGTTTGAGGTGTAGGATTTCTTTATATAGGCAGGTTATTAGGCTCCTATAAGATAAATGGTTGCCAAATATTTTCTCCCCCTGGGTAGGGTGCCTTTTTACTTTCTTGATAATGACCATTGAGGTGAAAATATTTTTAATTTTGAGAAGATCCTATTTATCTATTTTTTCTTTTGCTGCTCAATGGGTATGAATTTCATGAAACCATTTCCTTTTCCAATATCCTGTAGATGATTCCCTATATTATCTTCTTCCAAAGTCTTTATAGTGTTGGTTCTTATATTTAGATCTTTGATCCATCTTGAGTTGATTTGAGATGATAAATTATGAGATGGTATCCTCTCATTGTTTGGATATGGATATCCAGTTTTCCAAGAATCATTTTTTGAAGAGGTCATGCTCTCCCAAATGAATGGGCTTATGGGTCTTCTATAATATCAAATGACTGTATATGTGAGGATCTATATCAGAATTCTCAATTTGGTTCCATTTGTTGGTATGTCTATCTTTGTGCCAGTACCATGCAGTTCTAACCACTGTAGCTTTGTAATATATTTTAAAATCACGTAGTTTAATACCTCCAATTTCATTTTTCTTTTTCAGTAAGCCTTTGGCGATTTGGTGCCTCTGAACCTTCCAAATAAATTTTGTAGTTAGTTTTTCCAGTTCATTAAAAAATGCTGCTTTGATTTTATTGGGATTACATTAAATCTGTAGATTAGTTTGGGTAGTGGAGATATTTTAATGATGTTTATTCTTCCTATCCATGAGCAGGGAATATTCTTCCATTTATTCAAGTCTTCATTGATTTCCTTTAACAGTGTTGTGCAGTTATCTGTATATAAGTCCTATACATCTTTACTTAAATTTATTCTATGTATTTGATTCTTTTGATAACTATTGTAAATGGTTTTTTTTTTCTTGATTTCCTCCTCAGATTTCTCTTTATTGTTATTCAGAAATGCTGTTGATTTTTTAGCATTGATCTTATAGCCTGTGACTTAACTGAATGCATTTATAAGTGTAGAAGCTTTGTTGTAGATTTCTCAGGGCTTTTTATGTATAGGATCATATTGTCGGCAAATACTGAATTTTTTTTTCTTCCTTTTTAATTCTCATGCCTTGTATATCTTTTTCTTGCCTCACTGCTCAAGCAAGTACTTATTACACAATGTTGAATAGGAATGGTGATAGTGGGCATCCTTCTCTTGTTTCCGATCTTGGAGGGAAATCATTGTTAGATTTTGGTTTTTCATATATACCTTTTATCATGTTCAGAAACTTTCCTTCCAATCCTATCTTTTGCAGTGTTTTTATTAGGAAAGAGTGCTCTATTTTGTAAAATGCTTTTCCTATATCTTTAGAATGGATCATGTGATTTTTTTTCTTTCAATCTGTTTATGTGGGGTATTAGTTTTATTGTTTTCTTTTACGGTGAACCATGCTTGCATACATGGGAAAAAACCCCTTTCGTCTTGGTGTATAATTCATTTTTTATGTTGTTGAATGTGGTTAGGAAGTATTTTGCTGATGATTTTAGTATCTAGATTCAGCATCTATTTCCTGCTGTATTTGGGTGTAGGGCTCTGTATATGTCTATTAGGTCCAAGTCTTCTAATGTATTAGTCAGTGTTTTTGTTTCTTTATTGATTCTCTATCGAAATGTTCTGCCTAACAGTGATAATTGTGCATTAAGGTCCCCAACTAAAATTGCAGAGACATCTATTTTTCCACTTAGTCTTTCCAGTGTTTGCCTCATGAATTTTGAGATGCCCTGATTAGGTGCATAAACGTTTGTGATATTTCTTTCTTCTTGAAAGATTACCACTTTTACTAATATATATTGTCCCTCTTTGTCTCTTACCATAGTTTTGCATTTAAAGTCTTTTTGTTTGATATTATTATAGCTACTCCCACACTTTTTTGGTTATTGTTTGCTTTTAAAATTGTTTTCTAGCCATTCACTATCAGCCTCCTTGAATACCTTGTTCTAAAGTGGGTTTCTTGTAGACAACATATAGATGAGTCATATTTCTTTATCCATTCTGCCAATCTGTGCCTCTTGTCTGGTGAGTTTAATCCATTAACATTCAGTAACTATTAGTCTCAAGGAATTTCTTGCATCAGCCATATTTTCTTTGAGATTTTGTATGTCATATGTTGTTTTTATTTCTCTTTTTGTCTTTTTGTTGTTCTTATATTCTCCTCCAACTCTCTCTCCCTTGTTTTTTCCTTTCAACTTGTAGAACTTCGTTTAGTATTTCTTGAAGGGCTAGTGTCTTACTGACATTCTCTCTTAATTTCCTTTTATCTGTTAATATTTTGAACTCCCCATCATTTTTGAATGCCAGCTTTGCTCAATAGTGAATTCCTGTCTGGATGTTTTATTTCTTTAAATACCTTGACTATTTCATACCACTGTCTTCTTGCCTCCCTGGTTTCAGATGAGAATTCATCACTTAATCTTATTGAGATTCCCTTCTATGTGATGGTTCTCTTTTCTATTTCTGCTTTGAGTATTTTCTCTTTGTTTTGAGCATTGAGCATTTTGACAAGTATATGTCTTGGAGTTTGTTTTTGAAACTAGATGAGATAAAATGTGCCTGGACTGAACTTTTTGGAGTAATAATTACATAACTTTTTGAATTACTTTTTTATTTTACCCTTTGAATTTGAAATAAAGTTTGAATTAAAAAAATATTCATACACTATTACATCAATGTTCATAGTGGCACTATTCACAATTGCTAACATATGGAAACAACCTAATTGCCCAGAAACCTATGAATGGACCAAAAAAATGTAGTATTTACATATGATGGGAAACTTTTCAGCTGTAAGAAGGAATCAATTGGTGAAGCATATGACAAAATTTCTCTCAGACTGGGCTTCAAGCTTTTGGTTAACCCCAGATATTCTCTGCAACAACTCCACATGGGAGATCCTATTACGAGCCCTATTTCATAAGTGGGGAAACAGAGGTACAGAGAGGTCAGATGAAAATGCTGAAAGTCACACAGTAGGGTGGGGCTGGGCCTGGTAGTGAACCAGATGGGAAGCCTGTAGAGATGCTGATGTCAGAACATTAAAGGGTAAAGGAGGAACAGAAACTCAGTAGGCTCATGGGTAGCCTGGGACAAGGATCTCCCCCATTGTTTGGGTCCCAGCCCTGCCCTTGTCAGCTCCTGGGCCTCCAGAAACTTCTTTATTGTTCCATTGGCTTCATGCGTGTCAGAGGAGGAGCAGAGGGTGCAGGTGTGGCCTTAGAAACAGCACCTGGAGCCGAGGAGGAACTTCTTATATACCGGTTGTAACTAACTCAATGATATTTTAAAAGAGAAAATACTAGAAATAAACAACAATGGCAATTGCACAGCATTCTTTCTAAGTCTGCTTTTCCCATTCTCATAAGGAAGCCACCACCACCTGTGGTCACATGGACTCCTTCCAACCTGAGTACATCTGTCTCTGCTCTCAGCTACCATGGACTTCCCAATCCCAGCCCTGCTCTCCTGCCCTCAGAGCAGAGCAGGGGCTGAACAGGTGAGGTGGTCCCACTGGCCATAGGGACTACCATACCTGAGAGGCAGAAGCTTTGCGAGGGTCTCATCTCCAGGAAATGCTGGATACAGGTCCAGCAACTCCCACAGTCTTTGGATGGCCTATGGAGTCTGTGGAGGGTCATTTCCCTTACTTTCTTTTGAAATAATGGAAGGCTCAGAAGGAGGCTCATGCATGTTCTAATGTTCAGCTTCTTTTCCCAGCCATAGTGAGGGCTTCCAAGCATGTAAGAGCACCTCATGGTTAGAGAGGGCATCATCACTGCTTCAAACTACTATCCTTTATAACTTGGTTTGTCTTGGTTCTGAACAAACACACCAGAATTATGAATTCAGGACCCTCCAAAACTGTGTCACTTGGTTCATTTCCCCCAATTTTTCTACAAACACCTTCCCTCTGGCCACACAATTGCACATGTGCAGAAGCCAACAGACTGGCATTGTTTTGGCTCCACATGGCAAAGCAAAGCCTCTCTGTGTGCAGACTGTTCAGTAGGGATAGGGGTGTCCATCAGAAAACTGAACCCCCTGTTGCCAGATGGTCAGGGGAGTGTAGTCCCAGCCCCTGTCCTGGGACCACCAACCACATGATACATGGGAAAAACTCAAGAAAATTGGGGTAGCCCATGGAGGGGAGTGAGCAGCCTATGGGAAGCAGGGTAAGGGAGATTCCTGGGGAGAAGAAGCTTATGGGGAGCATCCTGGAGGAGAAGGATTCTAGGGGAGGAGTGACCTGGGGACAGCATGCTGTGAAGAAGTTGGCAAGGGAGAATCCTGGGGGGGAAACAGTCTGGAAGGTGAGCTTTCTAGATGAAGCTGTTTGTGGGGTGAGTAGTCTGGGGAGGAAGCACCCAGGGAGGAGAGAGCTTGGAGGAAGTAGTGTCCCCCTTGGTTATCACTCTTTGGTCTTGGTTGGGCTGGTGTCCACACTCAAGGTGAAATCCTGCAGCTTTTGTTGAATCTCTCTGGGGCTCTTCAGACCATCCAGGAATGGAGGAGGTTAGTGGGTACCTGGACAAGTACAGTAAGGAAGAAGGTTATGAGAACAGGGACCTCTAAATCTGCTTCTTTCTCCAGGACCTCCTCCAGGAAGGAACACTTGAGCTCTCCACTCTCCCATGCTGCCTCTCTGTCTTCAGTCTGGGGAAAAGGAGCTACTAGTTTCCTCCCTGTACAGTCAAATGTGCACAGGAAGAGGTGGCTTGCCTACCTGTAGACCTCAGGTTAGAGCCGTGGCGGTAGGGCAAGTAAAAGTGGCTTGACCCCCAGGGACTCAATCACAAACCTGGTTCCTTCACAGAAACCCCCAGGACCCTGCCCATGCTTGACATGCAGCTTCATTCCCTGGAAGAGTTTTTCTATGTGTGGTTAGTTGTTCAGTATTAGCTCCCCTTGGAGTTTCCAGGGCAGGACCACCTCTCCTAGTGACCTCAGCAGCTCCAGGGCCCCAGATAGTGCACACTGAGTAGTCACTTGGCAATTGGGTGAGCCTCACCTACACAGCACTGAGGGTGCCATGCAGGACAAGAGTTGGGCAGGATGGAGAGGGTAGAACCCAGTGTGAGAAAGGACCTGACATATGACATGAATTAGAGTGGAACAGTAACTAGTTTGACAGGAACCTGGAGTGAGCAGAACATAGAGTTGGTGGGACACTGAGTGGGCAGGATATGGAGTGTGTGGGGGGAAATGGAGTGGTTGGGATGCAGAGTGGGAAGGATTTGCAATGTAGGTTCCTGGAGTGGGCCACCTATTCATCCTGATCAATAGCTCTGGGGATTCTCCCATGGCTGGGCAGAGCTGTGACCTGGGGTCATACTCCCTGTTACTCTCCAGAACTAGTCCCCTGAGGGCTATGTCTCTTCACCTTTCCCCTCACATACCTGCCCACCTGCTGCCTGTGGCCCTGGCTCTCCTTTTCCCTAAATCTCTGCTCCCACTGCAGCATGCCCGAGCTGGGGGCCACTGGACTCACTCCAACCCCAGAGCTTCTCCCTCCCCTCTTCACCTCAGCTCCTCCACCTCGTCACATTCCTGTTGCCTGCTGTACCCTCTTTCGGTCCCTGTAGATTCTGGATGGGGCTTCTTTTTGTCACTCCTGCCATATAAATGACTCTCAGATTTCTCATCCTGTGCAGAACCCCAACCTTGTCCTGAACCATCCTCATTTCCTGACACTGGTGACCTGGACCTGGAACCAGCCATCATGTTCAGTGACTGCAGAGCCCTGCACTATGCAAGCCCTACTCCCTGGGTATCCACTCTTGCACTTGCTTCCACATACCAGCAAGTGTTGGAGGCCCTGGGAGCTCAGTGCTGTCACCACACACATGATCTGTCCCTCATGTCCCCTATGATGCAGCCCCCTAGCCGAAGGAAATCTATTACCTTCCACACCCTGGCAACTCGCTTTCTCTCTCATCACAACCCAAGCTGGTCACACTCCCATGCCACACACTCCCACTCTACTTCAAGGAGAGTGAGCCTGGAGGTACAAACATCCATCAGTCTTCAGAAAATACCATCACAGTTGACACCAATACCAGGTTGGCTGCCTGCCCATCTGCATCCAAGACATCTCAAACTTCCTCTCTCCTCAGCTGCCCTGGACCCTCACTGCTCTTCACTATGAGGACCTTGGCACTTACCTCACAGTAATGGAAAGTAACAAAGTATGAAGTTCCTCCCTAACCCACACCCAGCCTATATCCAGGCTGTCCCTGGGAGAACCCAGGTGACACTCACTCCTGCCATTGCCTCACCCAGGATTTCTTCAGACATCCACTTCCTTTTTGCACTATCTTTCTTCTCCAGAGACATTCCCTTAGCTGAGGTGTCTATATATCTCTTACTTTGGACATCAGCCTCTCTGGCCTCCCTCAACTGTCAAGCTGCCATGAAATGCTGCTCCCAACTCCTGCAGTAGCTCTCTGAGAAAGATCTAGGCTTCTTCTGATTACTCTGTGACTGCATTCTCAGTGACACATTCCAACCTTCCTGCCAGGCAATCAGCATCATGGCCAAGGTCCTCAGCCACACCCATCTGGCACCCTCCTGGACAGACTTCATCTACTTGACTTCCAGAATACACCATGTCCTTCTGATTTCCATCTTATCTCACCATCACACCCCCTTGGAACCATCTGCTGAGACTTCCTCTCCCCACTTTGTCCAGAAAGGTCCAGGAATTAGTCCCCTGAAGGACAGAGAATAATGGTATCAGACCTCAGCTCTCTTTCTCTCCATTTTTAATTTACTGAGATGGAGCACAACCCAACACAACAACAATGGCCAATAGCTCACAGCCATTGAAGGTGGATGACTGTTTCCACTGCTATACTCTCTATTTCTGTGTATACTTGAAATTTTCCATAAGAAAAAAGTGCTGTACAAATATCTGTCTGCTGAAGACTTGATGTCCAGATACTCATAGAACTGCTCCACAGAGGTTTATACTGCATCTCACACAGCAAACACTCAAATGGAACTCCAATTCTCCCTTTCAAAGACTTGCCCCACTGCCTGGGTTGGTAGACATCATGGTGAGGAGACCTGCACTTAGGAGCCTCCTGTGCTCCTCCAGGACTGAATGATATATCAGTCCCATGTGCCAAACCTGGCTCAAAACTTGTTTTCCTGTGGTCCATGAGCAAAGAAATGTTTTTTCTACTCTTTAAGGGTTGTAAGCACACACAGACCATATATTGCCTCCACTGTCTGCCCTTTACCAGGAAAGTTGCCAGCTCCACTCCTGGATGCCAAGCCTGTCCTGCATCCTGGCTTTGACCTGACAGTATCCCTACCAAGGCCAGCCCAAAGTGATACCATCCTTGACTGATGGTCCTCTTCCCCCTCCACCTTGCTTTGGGGGCCATGCTGTTGGAGCCCACAGTTGACCAACAGATCAGGTGACAAGCATGGTTCAGTAAGGGCACATGGTAGGCATTGAAGAAACACTAGCTAAGCATATACTTGTTCATATGTTCTGACTTTACACCACATTGGGTTCATCTACCCCAATATCCCACCTCTGTGATCTCAGCCCCTCAGCCATGGGGGAGCCCGGTAAGGTAAGCTTAATCTTACACCAAGTGCCAAACTCTTCCTTTGGGAACCTCATGAGGTAATTACAACCCCCCACCCATGTTCTACCTCTTCCTGGGGAAGCTCATGGGGTAAGTGCAAACCCATGCTCAAAGCCTACCTTTTTCTGAAGTGGAACCCCTGCACAGAGATCAGCAGGGTCATGACAAGCTTCTTCCTGTTCAGGCCATAAAGGATGTCATTCCAGAGTTGCACAAGCTCTTGGCTGCCTTCCACTGATGTTCAGCAGCCCTGCCAAGGATAGCATGGCTGAGCATTGGCTGCCCTTACCTTCCTGGAGGGCAGTAGTAACTGGAGCTCAAGCTCCTAACCTACAAGAAGGAGCCTTGCCCAAGGAAGTCATAGGTGCTCTGCATCTTATCCTGTTGGGGGAAGCATATGGCAAGAAAAAGGCAAAAGATGGACTTCTGGCTACACAGCTAAGGAGATGAGGAGCACAGACTATTAAAACTTGACTCATATCTGCTGCGAAGAACCTTCCCCTAGCAAGATTGGCATCAGGGCTGAGCAGGACCAGGGACCCCTTCTGCATCCAGCAGTGAAACATCAATCAACTTGACCTTGAGAAACCTGCTTCTGTTAACTGAACTTTCCAGATAACCAAGGACATATGGTATTGTTGACGTACTGGATACCATTTACTTAACTCCAGCTTCCACCACCATGAGCTTCCAAGTGACCTCTTCTGACCTTTAATTGTCACAAGCACTCACTGAGCAAGTATTCTTGGGAAAGTTTGGATAATGAGGCCAGAATAGAAAATTTCTCTTTATCTTTTGGTGCTTGAGATTCTGAGTACTATGTGTCTTGCGGTAGGTATGTTTGGATTTATGCTGATTGAGGTTCACTGTGCTTCTTGGACATGTAAATTCATTTCTTTCATGAGAGTTTGGAAATTTTCAGCAATTATTTCCTCAAATAATCTTTCTGTCCATTTCTTTTTCTTCTCCTTCGGGAACTCCCAGGGCATATATGTTGCTGCACTTCATGTTAAAATTGAACTCCCTGACCTCCTGATTAATGTTTTCCATTCTTTTCCCTGTCTGTACTTCTCTCTTCGATTTCAGCTGTTCTCTTTTGTGCATCACTTCTCCTTTCTTCTATCATTTTGAGTCTCCTATTCTATGCCTCTAAAGTGGTTCTGGTCTCACCTATTGTATCTTTAATTCCCATAAGCTCTGTTATTTTTCTATTAACATTTTCAAATTCTTCTTTGTGCTCATATGGTGTCCTTTTTTTTTTTGCTTTCCTATTTTTTTTTAGATACTTAGATTACATAAACGTTACATAGAAAATATAGGGGATTCCCATATGCCTTCCTCCCCACACTTCCCCCATTTTCCCCCATTAACAACATCCTTCATTAGTGAGGTATATTCATTGCAGTTGATGAACACATTTTGGAGAAATGCCACTAAGCATAGATTAAAGTTTACATTGTAATTTACACTGTCTCCCACCCAATTTTGTGTATAATGGTCAGTATCTGTAATTGTAATGTCATTCAAGACAATTCCCCTGTTCCAAAAATGCCCCCATATTACACATTTTTGCATGTCCCTGCCTTCAGAACTTCCAATGGCCACTGCCTTCACACCAATGATAAAATTCCTTCCATTGCTAGAATCACAATAAGTCTATAATAGAATACCATAGTTCACTCCCCAGTCCTGAGGATTCTGGGATGGTGATGTCCACTCCACCTCTAATTGAGAGGGGGCTGCAATCCCTTAGGGCCAATGGATGGGACTGTCTGGCTTGCAGTTGTAGACCCTTTTTGGTTCCTTGGTTTGGTAATTATCTATCATCACTTCCCTGTAAGTTTTCCTGGGTGAGATCAATGAACTGGAGAATAGGTATTGCAACTGCATTGAGATTGGGGGCATGGCTAGCACATGGACAGCCCAAAGATTTAAGTCTCTTGTATGTACCCCTGCCAACTCTAGTACTCAGTATAGGTTCAGACAGAAGGGTAGAAGAGCCGTGTTTAGGGAAAGCAAAACTGAGTCCAACTTTGCCACACTGGGAAGCATAAAATCCAAAGTAAGGTCAACTAGCAAGTCACTAAATTTCTGAGCTATCTGCCCTGACTATAGTGTTTGGATGACTCCGAAGCCCTCAGTAGTCCTGCTATTTGGGGTAGTATCTACTTTGGAAGTCAATGAGATCCTGCTGAGACAAGCATAAGTGTAACCTCTGGAATGACCTCCCAACTCACTTTGAAACCTCTTAGCTATATAATCTCATTTGTTTTTACCTTTTTACCCTTTTGGTTAAGTCTTCTTCCAGTTGCATTGCTAGAGAATGTGGCAGAACTCCCCAAGATGGGAATTTGATATTTCTTTTGTTATTGTGTGAATCTCCACCGACTGTGACAGTGCCCCATGTACTTTTTAGAAAAATTTATTTATTTATCCTCCCCACTTCATTGTTTTGTGTTCACTGTCTGCTCTCTGTGTATGTCTGCTTTTCTTCTCTTTAGGCAACAATGGGAACCAATTCTGGGACCTTCCAGTCCAGAGAGACGCAGTTAAATCTCTTGTGCCTCCTCACCTCCTTTGTTTTCTGTGCCTCTTATATTCTCTCTTTTGTGTCTCTTTTCTGTGTGTGTCATCTTGCTGCACCAGCTCTCTGCATGGGCCAGCACTCCATACAGGCCAATACTCCACATAGGCCAGCTCTCTGCTTGGGCCAGCACACCATGCAAGTCAGCTTGCTTTTCAACAGGGGGCCCCAGGAATCAAACCTTGGTCCTCATATATGGTATATGGGGGCTAATTGCTTGAGCCACATCTGCTTCCCAATGCCCTATGTACTTTTCACATAACTATATGCATCAAATGTGTGCCTAGGTGAGCCTTCTCCATTGTATCCCCCATCATTGACACCTCACCCCAGTGATCCTCCCCTGCCATTGTTGTCATGCTTCTGTGATTCAAATCTTCAAAAATGAAGCCAATAAAATAATCAAATACAATTAACAAGAAAATGAAATAATAATAGTTTTAAAAATAAGAAATAAAGTACAAATTAAAAAAATAAAAATAAAATAAAAAATAATGAAAATATATTTCTTTTTTTTTTTACTTGTTTTTCATCACTGTAAGATCTGTTGTCCTATATATAGAGTGAAATTTTCTTCTTTTTATTTCCCCAGTACCTTACTTTTTCAATTTGTCTTCAAAGAAGTTTTAGGTTAAATAAAAAAGTCATATATCAAATACAGGTAACTCTCATATACCCAACATCCTCCCCTTTTCCCCTTCCCCTAAAAATAACATTTTATGTGTGAATGACATGTTTATTACAACTGATATGAAAATACTGAAACATAGCTACTAACCATGGTCAAATATTTACATTATGGTTTACATTTTGGATCATACACGTTTATAAATTTTGATATAATTTAACATGGCCTGTATCCATCATAGCAAGATTATATAGAGCACTTCCATTGCCCTCAAAATACCCCCTGTTTCATCTATTTTATTCCTCCCTCAACCACACATCAGGGCACTCGGCAACCACAAAGCTGTACTCCTTGAAGGACAACATTCATTGTTACTTCAAACAACCCTGAAGGCTTGACGCAATTGTCAGTCCTCCCTTTTATGCACTGCCCATGCTCTTGAAAGACACCCTCCTCTATCTGAGGACAAAGCAGTCCTGCCCAGGATGAAAGCCCACAAAATTGCTGCTCATTATGTGGTTCTCCACGCTCTGATATAACAAACTATGACAAGATTATCATTCACACACACCATTGAAGTTTGCACAAGGTGTGCCCTGTCCCAAATGCCTCCCCATATCCAACACCTTGATGAGTAACCTTCATTTGCCATATGCCCAAAAGAACATTCTCAATATTGTAGCTTCAACCATTTAGCTATCAATCCCCAGTGTTCCCCTTCTCCCTCTCCCAACCCTCCCTCCAGTTCCATGGACAGTCCAAACCACCATTCCCACCCTAGCCACCAGCAAAAGCAGCACTGCCCAGCCCAATAGTAACATTGCATCACTGTCATGCACCCCCACTGCATAATTAGGCACTTTCACCTTTTTATAGATTTTGCCCATATGGACATCTACTCACAACCTTCTTCTCCTGTTCTATTTCCAGTAAACTTATTTTCCAGACTCTAGCTCTGTGAGTCTGCTTGATTTGCCCAATTCATATCATGAGGTCTTGTAATATTTGTCCTTCAGTGCCTGGTTTCCTTCACTCAACAAGAGGTCCTCAAGATTCATCCATGTTATCCCGTGTGTTAATACCATATTCATTCTCACATCTGAGTACTATTCCATTGTATATATTTACCACAACTTGTTTATCCATTCATCTGTTAAAGGGCATTTGGATTGATTCTAACTTTGGCAATAGTGAATAATGCCACTAAGAACATTGGTGTGCATGTATCTGTTCATGGCCTTGCTTTCAATTCTTCTGCGTATATACCCAGCACTGTAATTGCTGGATCTTATGTCAGGTCGATAGTTACTTTCCTGAGGAACCTCCAAACTATCCACCACAATGGCTGTGCCATTCTACCATCTGATCAGTAGTGGTTAAATTTTCCCATTTCTCCACATGTGCTCCAACATTTTTAGTCCTCTTATTTTTACTAGCTTCCAGTCTAATTGGTGTAAGATATATCCCAATGTAGTTTTCATTTTCATTTCCATTATAGCTAGTGATGTTGAATATCTTTTGATGTGCTTTTTAACCATTTGTATTTCTTCTTTGGAGAGGTGTCTTTTCAAATCACTTGCCCATTTTTAAAATGGGTTGTCTTTTTATTTTTGAGGTATGAGATTTCTTTATATATTCTATGTATTAGGCCCTTATCAGATATATGGGTACCAAATATTTTCTCACATTGAGTTTGCTGTCTTTTGACTTTCTTGTCAAACTCCTTTGAGGAGTGGTGGATAGTTTGGAGGTTCCTCAGGAACCAATCAATGACCCTGCAGCCTACCCTCTGCAGGTTTTGAAACAGGTTTTACTGAGCAAACTAAGGAAAATTTAAAAAGAACATCTTCTTTTTAAAATAAGAGATCCAAGAAATACTAATACAAAGAGAATATCTACCTGTTCCTGCAGTAAAGTTTCAGCTGGATGCCTGATAACCTAGTGGATCACTTCTCAAAGAGACAGTAATTGAACCAGGGACCTCATATATTCTAGGCAGGAATTACTCCACTGAGATAATCTTTCTCCTTAGGTTAGCTAGCCTTTCTGACAGCTATCTACCTCTTTTCCCTTTAGCAAGTTAGATTCCCTACAGTCTGCAGGAGTCCTCCTGATCAGCTGCCTATCTCTGCCTCTTTTCTGATGTTATTCCTCCTTTTACCTAGGCAGCTGAGCATGAAAGCCACTCACATCTCCCTGTCAAACCCGGGTCCCTTCCAATATTCAAAGGGGTTCTATCTGGCTGAGCTCACTAAAAAAAATGCCAAACTCTACCCTCCCAGGCCCCTCTTCCTTGAAGGGAATCTGCTGTCACACTCCCTTTGGACTAGGGAGCTAGTGGCTCCATCTAAGCTACCTGCCCTGAGGGCAGGGTGTATGTGTCACTTTCAGCCACTGGGACAAGGAATCTACAATTTTCTCCTGGCTTCTCTATCTGTCCAGAACACTCCTCGAGGACTCAGAGCAACTACCCCTTCTATATATATCCAAAGGAGCTTTTGGGTAGGAAGACATATGCTCTCCTATCAGATTCAATTCTTCATGAGTTTTACTATTGCTTGATATTTTGGGGGTGGGGAACAGAGCCTTTCTTGACACCGGGAGGTGTAATAACTCATGGTTATTTGTTTTTGCTTATTCATCTCTCAGTCTCTCTAATGAACAAAGATACAGATAGTCTCAACAAAATAATTGCAAATAGAATCCTACAGCAATTAAAAGAATTATACTCCATGACCAAACGATGTTTACTCCTGGTATGCAAGAGTGTCTCACCACAAGAAAATAAATTTAAAAATATACCACATTAAAAAATTGAAGGGAATAAATCACTTGATCATATTCATGTTTATACAAAAGGCATTTTATAAAATCCAGCATCATTTCTTGATAAAAACAATTAAAAATATAAGAATAGAAGGAAAGTTCCTGAGTATTATAAAGGCCATGTATGAAAAATCCACAGACAACATCAAAATAATTGTAGAAAGTTTGAAAATTCTCCTCTAAATATTGCGGGTACACAAGGATGCGCAATGTCACCACTGTTATACAACTTTGACTAGAAGTTCCAGTTAGAACAATAAAGCAAGAAAAGAAGGCATGAAAATAGGGAAAGAGAAGCAAAACCCCACCATTCATAGAAGACATGATCTTATATTTTGAAATTTCTGGACTATCTACAACAAAGCTTATTGAGGTAATAAATGAGTTCAGCACAGTGGCAAGATACAAGACTAACATTCAAAAATCAGTACTGTTTTGTATACTAGTATAGAATAATCTGAGGTTGAAATCAGGAAAAATTCCATTTATTATTGCAAGAAAAATACTCAAATACTGAGGAATCAACTTAATCAATGATATATTGGATGTAAATTCAGACAACCAGAAAACACTTCTAAGAGAAATCAAAGACAATCTCAACAAATGGACAGACATTACATGTTCATGGATTGGAAGACTAAATATTGTGAAGATTGCAATCATACATCAATTAATCCATAATTTCAAAGCAATCTTAATCAAAATTTCAAAAGCCTACTTTACAGACATAGAAAAGGCAATTACCAAATTTATTTGGAAGGGAAAGTGTACCCAAATCACCAAAACCTAGACTAGACTAGAGTAGACTTACTAGTATTCTACTATAGATTTATTGTGATTTTAGCAATGGAAGAAATTAAATCATTGATGTGGATGCAGTGGCTGGGAGTTTCTGAGGGCAGGAAGAGGGAAAAACAGGTGTAATATGGGGGCATTTTTGGGACATGGGATTTGTTCTGAATGAGATTGCAGTGACAGATATTGGCCATTATATATCTTGCCATAACATACAAAAATGTATGGGAGAGAGTGTAAACTACAATGCAAAATATAATCCATGCTTAGTGGCAATACTTTAAAATTGATTTATGACTTATAATAAATGAATCACACCAATGAAGAATGTTGTTAATGTGGAAAAATGTGGGAGGGGTATGGAGCAGGGCATATGGGAATCCCTTATATTATTTTATGTAACATTTATGTAATCTAAGTATTTCTTTAAAAATTTTTTAAAAAAATATTTAAAAATGAATAATAGGAAGAGACTAGGGGAACATACTAACAAAATTGTACAGATACATAAAATATACAAATATGATGGTAATGAATGGCACAATGCAAGAAATCAAAAATATTCTGGAATCACATAACAGTAGATTTGAACAGGGAGAGGAAATAATTAATGATGTTGAAGATAGTACTGCTAAAATTGGACAAATATTAAAACAGATCAATTAAATGACAGAAAAATTTCAGCAGGGTCTCAGGGAATTTATTGACAACAGGAAGTGCACAAACATAATCATTAA
Organism: Cabassous unicinctus; assembly: GCA_029593785.1. NCBI lineage: Eukaryota > Metazoa > Chordata > Mammalia > Cingulata > Chlamyphoridae > Cabassous > Cabassous unicinctus. Next base: position 29,179 of record JAQZBX010001032.1, on the reverse strand, counting down.
GGGCATCCCAGAGGGAGAAGAGAAATGAAGAGTAATGGGGCAGAATAAATGTTGGAGGAAATAATGTTTGAAAATTTCTCAACTTCTTTGTGGGTTATGAATGTACCTGTCCAGAAAGCTCAGCACACACCAAACATTATTAATCCTAAAAGGCCTATACTGAAACAAATACTTATTAAATTGTCATATGCACAAAACAAAGAGTGTTGAAAGCAGCGTGGGAAAGGAGATCCATCACATAAAAGGGGAGCTCAATATGAATAAGCACTGATTTCTCATCTGAACTCATGGAGGGAAGAAGGCAGTGGTATGAAATCATTAAGGTGTGAACAAAAGTGCCAGGCAAGAATTCTGTATCCAGAAATGTCAGAAGGGTCATAACTATGGAGGGGAGGATCACTGGTGCAGGGTGTCAGTTATGGGGAAATGAAAGGGGAGAGGTTCACCTTGGTCATCTCACTAAGTCATAAGAATATTTTCAAGTCTTCATGGGCTGTGGTCTCAGCAGGATGAGACCTACAGAATAACTGTAAGAATACTGAATTACCACCATGGGGAGTTCCGCTACATTCTCTAAACTGATGGCAAGAAACCCCCAAGTACAAGGGCAGTGCTTAGTGAAGGAAGACAAACCATTGCACCAGGCCCTTGATATTGATTATTGTAGTTATGAATTTTTCCTTTAGAATTTGAAACACAGTCTATTGTTATATATTGCTGAGTTACCTCCTGAATGCCTCCTTGTTCCTCAAATGAGGCCTTTCTCTAAGCCAAACTTAGCATATAAACACACTATGTTCTTCCCAGCATGGGACATGAATCCCAGGGATGAGCTTCCCTAGCACTGAGGGATTATTACCAAGTGCCAACTATCAAAAAATCTGAAATAAAGACCTTGATCAAAAGGGAGAAAAGGTAAAGAGAAATGAATTTTATACCAGAGAGTCTTCATAGAGAGCCAGGATGTCATTCCAAAGGTTAAGCTTGCGCACAACTCAGGAGGATCTCTTTGAATGCCAAAGTAAGCATTACCTCAAATAGCATGGCTCCTAAGGACTCTAGAGATATCCTGGTACTATAAGGAGGGCAGACAAGCTCAGTAATTCAGCACCATACCAGTGGGCCTTACTTTGAAATTTATGCTCACCAGTGTAGCAAAGTTAGACTTATTTATCTTTGTCCTGTATATGACTTTTCTGCTCCTTTTATTTGAACTTATAATTATCATTATACTAGTTAAATATATGTCTCAGAGCCTTAAATCTTTCATCCATCAATATGCCAGTTGAGCACTGAATCTCAGCAGAGTTGTAACACCTACTCTGCACCCATTGAATTTACCGAGGAAAACTAACAAGGAGACTATGATGAACATCAGCCATCCCAAGGAATACAGAATATCTACAACTGCAAGCAAGATAGTTCCATTCATTTTCTGCATGGGATCTAAGACCCCTCAAAATTAGAAGCAGATTGGGGATCACCATCCCAAAATCCTCAAGATTTGGGAATTGACAATGGACTAAAGTAGACTTATTTTATTATAGAATTATTATTATTGTAGCAATGGAAGAACTTTTATCATTAATATAAAGGCAGTGGCCATGAAAGGTTCTGAGGGGGAAAGAGGGAAGAAGAGGTGAAATACGGGGACATTTTGGGGACATTAGATTTGTCTTGAGTAACATTGCAATGATGGATACAGGCCATTATGTATTTTGTCCTAACTTACCAAATTCTGTGGGATAGATTGTAAATTATAATGTAAACTATAATCCATGGTTGTAGCAATACTTCAATAGGTGTTCATCAATTCACACAAATGTACCACAGTAATGAAGCATGTTGTTAATGTAAGAAAGTGTGACTGAGTGTGAGCATGAGGCATATGAGAATCCACTGCATTATTTATTAATGTTAATGTAATCTAAATTTTCTTTAAAAATAATAAAATAAAATAGTTAATGAAAGAAAATGTGAAGGAAAATTCGAAACACTAACAGTAAACAAAAATTAAGAGAACTTGCAAACAAGAGACCTGCCCTTCATGGAATATTAAAGGGAGGTCTGCAGGTTGAAATGAAAAAGAGGAAAGAAAGTTAGAGGAGAGTGAATAAAAGAAGATTATTAGTAAGAATAACTAAAAAGATAAAAAGAAATAAAAACAAAACATTACATATATAACCCTAAAGGGAAAATGGATAATGTAAATACTGCCTTGAAAGAAATCATGTAGAATGTTAACGGAAAAATCTCTACAATCAAAAGACAGAGTGACAGAATGAGTAAAGAAATATGACCCATCTCTATGCTGTCTACAAGAAACTCACCTCAGGATGCAAGGGATGCAAGGCAGTTGCAAGTGAGTGGTCAGAAAACATTTTTACATGCAAATAGTAACCTAAAAAAAGGGCACAGTTGCTATATTAATATCAGACAAAATAAACTTCAAGTGCAAAATTATTGTAACAAACAAAGAACGACACTATATATGAATAAAAGTGGTAATCTATAAAGAAGGAAGTACAATCATAGACATTTATGCACTTAACCTGGGTGCCCAAAAATACATGAGGCAAACATTGGCGAAACTAAGTGAAGAAATACATGCCTCTAAAATTATACTGGAGGACTTTAATATATTATCACCATTAGACATAATATCTTGATAGAAGTTCAATAAAGAAATAGAGACTTGGAATAATATGTTAGAGGATCTAGATCTAATAGACATATACAGAACATTACACCCAAACACAGCAGTATACACATTCTTCTCAAGCACATATTGATCATTCTCCAGAATAGACCACATGTTCATAACAGAGTAAGTCTCAATGAATTCAGAGAGATGGAAATTATACAAATAATTTCTCTGACTACAATGGAATGAAGCTGGAAATTAATCAGGGCCAGAAAACCAGAAAAGGCACAAATATATGGAAGTTAAATAACATATTCTTAGACAATCAGTGGGTAAAGGAGTAATTGTAAAAGAAATCAATAAACAACTTGCAATGAAAGAAAATGAGAATAAAACATCAAAATGTATGATTTGCAGCAAATGAAAAGATGAAAAGGAAATTTATAGCTAAAAATTCTTATGATAAAAAAGAGCTATTATCAAAGACCTAAGTGCACATCTGGATTAACGACAAAAAGAACAAACTAATCCCAAAGTAAGCCGAACTAAGGAAATTAAGATAAATGCAGAGTTAAATGAAATTGAAAATTAAAAAAATACTAAATTTTTTTTACAAAAAAAAAAACAAACACAAAACCTGGTACTTTGGGAAGATTAATAAAATTTATAATCCCTTATCTAGCGTAACTAAGAAAAAAGAGAGAAGATGAAAATACATAATATAAAAATGAGGGAGGGATATATTTATTGTTCCCACAGAAATAAAGAATATCATAAGAGGATACTTGGAAAAAATATATGCCAACAAGGTGGATAATTTAGATGAAATGGACAAATTTCTAGATACACACAAGCAGCCTACATTGATGAAAAAATGATGAATACAATACATAATCCAAAAGTACCAATCAAAAACCACTCAACTAAGAAGAGCCCACGAACATATGGCTTCACAAGTGAATTCTACCAATCTTTCTCTAAAGAACTAACACCAATCCTGATTAAACTGTTTCAAAAATAGAAGTGAAGATACATTGCCTACTTCACACTAGAGTGCCAACATCAACTTAAACCCAAAGCCACATAATGATGCCTCAAGAAAAGAAAACTACACACCAATATCTCTCTAATCAATCTGGATGCTAAATCTTCACCAAAATACTTGGTAATCATATTCAACAACACATCAAACAAAGTATATCTCTCGTATGCAAGGATGATTCACCATAAGAAAATCAATCAATGTAATACACAATGTTAACAGATTGAAAGAAAAAAATCATAAGAAATCATCTTATTTGCAGAACCAAATAATAACTGACAATATGGAATTCCCATTTTGTAGAGTCATGCTACATTATCAGAGTGGCAAGGAATCTCTACAGTACACGGGCAGTATAGCAGTTTGGCAGTTTGATTTAGTTATGAATTCCAAAAATACATATTGGATTATGCTTGTAAACTGGTCTGTTAATCTGGGCATGATTAAGTTATGATTAGGGCATTGACTGGGTCACGTCAAAGGGGGCTAAATCACACCCCTTGTGAGTGGGGTATCAAATATAAAAGGCATGGCAAAGGACAAAGTTCTGATGTTGGAGTCTTGAGCTGGAGTCCCGGGAATTAAGAGAGCTTGGTCATGAGGAAGGAGAGAAGGCCCTGGGATAAAGATGAGCCATTCACCTGAGAGTTCACAGCTGGCCTTGTGGAGAGAAGGAAAGCCTAGAGAGCCTCATATTCTACAGATGACCTTGTGGAAGAAACAAAGGAGCTAAGCCTGGAAAGAAATGCAGCCCCAGGACGAGAGGAACCTGAGAAGCCTGAACCCTGGCAAACATCGGCAGCTCTCTTGCTCCAAAATGTGGCAATGGACTTTGGTGAGGGAAGAAACTTAAGCTTCATGGCCTGGTAACTGTGGACTTCTACCCCAAATAAACACCCTTTATAAAAATCAACCAATTTCTGTTTTTTTGCATCAGCACACTTTTGGCTGACTAATACAGGCAGTGTCTAACAAATGAGGACAGACCAATAAAACATGCCCTTGAAACTGATGCTTGTACTTATAACATTTTTCTTTCAAAATTGAAACTTAGCCTCATAACATATATTGCCTAATATTTACCTTTGGAAAGCCTCAGTGTTGCTCAAATGTGTCATCTGTTTAAGACAATCTCCACATATAAACTGAATACCTTCCCTTCATTGGGGAAAGGGACTCCTAGGGACAAGCCTCCCTGGTGCAGAGGGATTATTACCAAGAACCATACAGCAGTTCATTTGGAAAGAGACCATGACCAAAATGGGAAATATTAAATACAAATGAGTGTTTATTCCTAAGAGATTTCAAAGTGAGTCAGGAGGTCATTCCAAATGTTATGCTTATGCACATCTCAGGTGGTTCTCACTGACATCCACAGGAAACAATGCTTCAAGCAGCAGTGATCCTGAGGGCTCTAGACCATCTAGACCTTATAGGCAGGGGCAGAAAAACCCAGGAATTTGTCATCCTATCAGTGGGCCGTATCTTGGAATATAAGCCAACCTATTGCCCAAATGTACCAGAGTTAGACTTATTTTTGCTTTTCATTCACATGGTTCTTCTGCCTCTTTTATTTGAACCAATAATTAGCAATATTCCCATTAAACATATGTCACACAATTTTTAATAGTCTGACTGTTCAAATGCCAAGTGAGCCCTGAATCTCAGCAGAGTTGCAGCCAACACCTACTCTGCAGTTGATTGGACTTGCCTAGGACAACTAAGCAAGTGATGGTGGACAATGTCCATCACAAGAAGCAGAGAGTATATGCAACTGCAATCAAGACAGTTCCATCCATCTTCCCCATTGGATCTAAGCCCCCTCTAAATTGGAAGCAGAGAAGGCATCATCATCCCAAAATCCTCAGGATTGAAAAATGATCAAACATAAGGGGAGAATGTAACTATGGACTAAAGTAAACTTATTATTGCACTAATGGAAGAATGTATAAAATTGATATAAAGACCGTGGACACCAGAAATTCTGAGGGGATGGAGAGGGAAGAACAGGTGTAACATGGGTTATTTTCATGACATTGAATTCATTCTACATGACATTGCAATGATTGATACAGACCAGTTTACATTTTGTCAAAATCTATAAAATTGTGTGGTGCAAAGTGTAAATGATAATGTAAACTCTAGACCATGGTTAGTAGCAATGCTTCAAATATGTGCTCATCAATTGTAAAAAATGTACCACAGTAATGAAAGATATTGATGATGGGGTAGAGTTTGGGAATGAGAGGGAGTAGGGTGTGAGAGAGTTCACTATATTTTTGAAGTAAATTTTATGTAACCTACAACATTTTTCAAAAAATTAAAAATACATAAAAATGATAATATGCAAATATGGGATTTAATTTTATCATATGTATACATGATCAAACATTGTTTTCATTTTCTTCATTAACAAGGAGACCTGAGTCATGTCATTTAATCAATCTGTGTTCATTTATCATCTTTTAGAACACTGGAGAAACAACTGAGTTTGTGTTTAGTATTTAATAAGACAAATGTGCCTGGGCAGAATTTTTCAAAATAATCCTTCAAAAATTTGTTAAGATTCCTTTTGTCCGTTATTTTATTTTTTTAATTTGAAAAAAGAAATTCCGTGAAGGCTAGAAAACAGTGCTATGATATATTCAAGGTACTGAAATAGAAAAACTTTCAGCCCAAAATTCTTTGTCTGTGAAAACTGTCCTTCAAAAATAATGAGATTTATAGCATACACATAGAAACTGATAGAGTACATCAATAAGTAACATGTTCTACCAGAAATACTAAAGGGATTTCTGCAGGCTTAAATGAAGAGACAGAAAGGAGTGCACTGGAGTAGTGTGAAGAAATGAAGAATATGAGTGAGGATAATGAAGAGGGTGAAAACAGAGACAAAAAAAGACATGAAACTTAAAAACCAAATGTTGGAATAGCTCAAGTATGTATTAACTTTATAGTAATAGCACTGAATGTTAATGGATTAAACTCTCCAATCAGTAAACATGGACTGGCAGCTGTCTACAAAAGACTCATCTTAGAACCAAGAATACAAGTAGATTGAAAGTGAGAGAATGGAAAGAGATATTCAGTGCATGCAATAACCACATAAAAGCTGGAATAGCTATACTTATATCAGCTGAAATAGACTTTCAAAGCAAAATTGTTATTAGAGAAAAGGAAGGTCATTATATATTAATAAAAAGGGCAAATCAAAAGGATGAAATAATGATCATAAATGTATATGCGCCTAAAGAGAATGCTGCAGATTACATGAGGCAAAAACTTGCAAAACTGACACTAGAAAAAGATATCTCTAGAATAGTTGAAGACTTCAATACACCACTCTCAATATTGGATAGAACATCTAAGCAGAGGACCAATAAAAACACATAGAAAATTTGAATATAAGATAAATGAAAAAAACCTATTAAACATATAAGGAATATTGCATTCCAAAAGAAAAGAACATTCATTCTTCTTAAGGGCTGATGATTCTTTCTCCAGGACAGACCATACGTTTGGCCATTAAGTAGGTCACAATAAATGTAAAAACTTCAAAATTATACAAAATGCTTTCTATAAATATAAGATTGTAAAAGCTGGACATCAACAGGTAGAAAAAGAAGCAATTCACAAATACATGGAGATTAAACAACCACTTCTTAAATAATCAGTGGTTCAAAGAAAACATTATATGAGAAATCAATAAATATTTTGAGATTAATGAAAATTAGAACACAACATATCAATCTATGGTTTGCAGGAAGAGCAGTGTTGAGAGGGAACTTTACATTAAAAAAGAAGAAAGAGCTTAAATCAAAGACCTAACTACATAGCTGGAGGAACTAAAAAAGGAAGAACAAACTATTCACAAAGGAAAGGAAATGAATGAAATAAAGATTAGAGCAGAAATAAATGAAACTGAGAACAAAAACAAAACAATAAAAAGAATTAACAAAACCAAAAGCTGGTCTTATGAGAACATTAAAAAATTGACAAAAACTTAGCTAGCATATTATCTAGCTACAGTTGGTGACAAAAAAAAAATCATGATATGGGCATAATTATAAAAAGGTTGACAAAGGGAATTGAATTGAGAATTCAGAAACAGACTGACATCTATGTGGTCAAGTGATTTTTGACAAGGTTGTCAAAACCTGTCAGCTGGGTCAAAATAGCCTATTCGACAAATGGTTCTTGGAAAACTGGATATAAAAATATAAAACAAAGAAAGTGGACCCTTCTCTCACACTTTACACAAAAATTAATTCAAAATGGATTAAGGAAATAAATTTAAAAACTAGAACCATAGAACTCTTAGAAGAAAATGTAAGGAAACATCTTCAAGATATTGTGCTTGGGGTCAGTTTATTGGAAATTACACAAAAATCAAAGCAACAAAAGGAAAAAATAATAAATCGGACTGCTTCAAAATTAAACACTTTTGTTTTTCAAAAGAATTTGATGAGAAAGTAAAAAGAAAGCCTACTAAATGGGGAAAAAATCTTTGGAAAGCATATATCTGTTAAGGGAATGATCTCTGTATTACAAAAAGAGATCACACAATTTAATGACAAGATGACAAGCAGCCCCATTAAATTATGGTGAAACTAGTTGAGCAGATCTTTTTCTGAGGTGGTAATACAAATTGCCAAAAGACACATGAAAAGATGTTTAACATCACTAGCTCTTCAAACAATGCAGATCAAAATGACAATGATATATTATCTCATAACATAAAGAGTGGACAGTATTGAACAAAATCTTCCAGTGCTGGAAAGGATGTGGAGAAATAGGAACACTAATTCACTGTGTTGTAAGGAACAGAAAATCAAAATAGGCACAATGATATGGAAGTTAAACTAAACACACTTATTAAACAATCAGTGGGTCAAGAAGGAAATTGCAAAAGAAATAAGTAAGAACCTTGAAATAAATGAAAATGAGAACACAGCATATCAAAACCTATGAGATGCAGCAAAAGCAGTGCAGAAAGGGAAATTTATAGCCCAAAATGCCTATATTAAAATAAAAGAAGAGCTAAATTCAAAGACCTAATTGCATACATAGAGGAAATAGAAAAAGAACAACAAACTAATCCCAAAGAATGCAGAAAGAAGGAAATAACAAAGATTAGAGCAGAACTAAATGAAACTGAGAATTATAAAATCACTAGAAAAATTTAACAAAATCAAAAACTGGTTCATTGAGAAGATTAATAAAAATGACATACCCTTATCTAAACTAACAAAGAAAATAAAGAGAGAAGATACATATAAATACAATTTAAAAGGAGAGATCGCATATCAACACTGATCACACAGAAATAGAGTATCATAAGAGGATATTTTGAAATATTATATGTTAAAAAGATGGATAACTTAGATGAAATGGACAAATTTCTAGAAACACACAAGCAACCTACATTAATGAAAGAAGAAATTATTGAACTCAACTGAACAATGACAAGTGACGAGATTTATTTAGTCATCAAAAATCTCCAATCCAAGAAAAGCCCAAGACCAGATGGTTTAATGGATGAATTCTAGCATTCATTCCAGAAAGAACTAATACTAAACCTGCAAAAATATTTCTAAAAAACAGAAGTGAAGAAACATTACTAACTCATTCTATGTTGGAAGCATCACCCTAAAACCAAAGTGACATAAAGTCCCCACAAGAAAAGAAAATTACAGACCACTGTAATGAATTTAGATGCTAAAATCAATAAAATGTATGCTAATCATATTCAATAGCACATCAAATGAGTTATACACCTTGATCAAGTGGGTTTTATCCCTGTTCTGCAAGGATGGTTCAATGTAAGGAAATCATTCAATATAATACAGCACATTAACAAATCAAAAGAAAAAAAACTAAATAATATCTCTATTGATGCAGAAAAGCATTTTACATAATACATCATTCTTTCTTGATAAAAACATTTCAAAAGATAGGAATAGGAGGGAACTTCCTCGCCATGATAAAGGGTATATATGAAAAACCCAAAACTAACATTATAATCAATGTTGAAATGCTAAAGGCCTTCCCTCTAAGATTTGGAATAAGACAAGGATGCTCACTTTCATCCCTCTTATTTAACATTTTGTTACAAGTACTTGCTCATGAAGTTATGCAAGAAAAAGAATACAAAAAATTTACAATTTGCAGATGGCATTATCCTATATGTAGAAAGCCCTGAAAAACTACAACAAAGCTTCTAGAGCTGATAAATAAGTTAAGAAAAGTGACAGCATATATAATCACCATGGAAATATCAATAGCATTTCCATACAGTAATAACGAGCAACAGAGGAGGAAATCAAGAAAAAATTCCTTTTCCAATAATAACTAAAGGAAGAAACATCTAGGAATAAGTGTAGCTAAAGATGTAAAGGACTTGTACACATAAAACATCACAACATTGTTGAAGGAAATCAATGATAACCTAGATAAATAGAAGAATTTTTCATGTTCATGAATTAGAATACTAAGCATCATTAAGATATCTCTCCTACCTAAATTTATTTACAGATTTAATGCAATCCCAAGAAAAATTACAACATTTTTTTTGCCTAATAGGAAAAGCTAATTATGAAATTTATTTGTAAGGGCAAGGGGCCTGCAATAGCCAAAAACATATTGAAAAAGGAAAATGATATTGGAGGAATCATACTACCTGGCTTTAAAACATACTACAAAACAATAGAGTTCAAAACTGCATGGCCTTGGCACAAGTGGAGATATACTGAGCAATGGAAAAAAATTGAGAGTTCTGATATTGAACCTCACATAAACAGTCAACTGATATTTGACAAACCCACCAAGCCCACTCAAATGAGACAGAATGGCCTCTTCAAGAAGTGGTGCTGGCAGAACTGGATATCCATGTCCAAAAAAAAAAAGAATGAGAGAGGAACGCCATCTCATGCCTTATTTAAAAATTAACTCAAGATGTATCAAAGACCTAAATATAGGGGCCAAGGCTAAAAAAATTCCTAGAAGAGAAGGTAGGGAAGTATCTATGAAATCTTGTACTAGGAAAAGAATTCATAAACTTTACAACCAAAGTAAGGAATGAAAGGAAAAATAGATAAATGGGACCTCTGCAAAATGAAAATCTTTTGCACTTCAAAGGAGTTTTTCAAGAAAATGATAAGGCAGCATACTCAATGGGAGCAAATATTTAAACCACTTATCCTACACAGGCCTAATATCCAGCATATATAAAGAAACCCTACATCTCAAAAGTAAAATACAAACAACCTATTTTTAAAATGAGTAAGAGATTTAAATGGACACTTTTACAAAGAGAAAATGCAAATGGTTAAATAATATACGAAAAGATGCTCTGCATCACTAACTATTAGAGTATTAGAAATCAAAACTACACTAAGATATATTATACCTATTAGACTGGTGGCTATTAAAAAAAAAAACAGAACTATAAGTATTGGGGAGAATATGGAGCTAAGGGTGCACTCATTCACTGATGGTGGGAAAGTAGAATGGTGTAGCCATTTTGGAAGATGGTTTGGCAGTTCCTCAAGAAGATAACTATAGACTTGTCATATGATCCAGGAATCCTATGCCTGAGTATAAACACAGAAGAATTGAAAACAGGGATATGAACAGATTATTTGCACACAAATGCTCTTAGTGTCATTACTCACCCTTGCCAGAAGTTGGAAGCAACCCACGTGTCCTTTAATAGATGAACAGATGAGCAAAATGTGGTGCATACACAAAACAGAATATTACTCAGTTGTAAGAAGTAAAGAAGCCTTGAAACATGTGACAACATGGATGAATCTTGAAGACTTATGTTGAGTGAAGTAAGCCTGTCACTAAAGGGCAAAAATTGAATGACCTCACTGATATGAACTAAGCATATTGAGCAGACTCACAGAGATAGTCTGGAAGATAGATTATCAGGAGACAGAAAGGTAGTAGAATGTGGAGAGACAATGCTCAATATGGACAAAAGCCCTAAAAAGGTGAAAGGCAGGGGTTTGACAGTGGGTGACTGTGATGGTGGTGCAGGAAAGTAAGTGAGGTTGATGAGCTGGATTGTGAGGTTGAGGAGGGTAGTGGTTTGACTTGGACCGCCATGGAAGAGGAGGAGGGCTGGAGGAAGAAACAGGTGAACTCTGGGGATTTGTCCATCTGTGCTTGAAACTACAATGGTGAGAATGTTCTTTTGGCCAATATGGCAAGGAAGGATCACTAGTGCAGGGCAACAGTGATGAGGTATATGTGGGATAAGGTGCACCTAGGGCATACTTCTATGGAATATGAATGTGTTCATCTTTTCATATGCTGTCATCTCAGTGGGTGGCGACAAACACAATAAACAAGAAAACATTAAAGTCCTATCCTGCAGAGCCCTCCTACATTCTCAAATAGAGGGACAAGAATCTCTCAAGGATATAGGCAGTGCATAATTTAAGAAAGTAGATCATAATGTCACACTCTTAATAATAATGCATGTAATTATGAATCTTATTCTTCCAAAATTGAAAATTAATGGCTAACATAGGTTCTGAGGGGAGGTGACAAAAAGAATGGGTGTAATATAGGGAAATTGGAGGGCATTGGAATTGTTCTCTATGATCTTATATTGACAGATACAGACCATTATACATTTTGTCAGAAGATGTAAGTATACAGTGCAAAATGTAAACTATAAAGTAAACCATGGACTATGGTTAGTAGCAATGCTTAGATATTTGTTCATCAATTGTAACAAATGTACCATACTCATATAGGAAATTTTGGTATGTAAGGATGTAGAGAAGGTAGAGGGTGGGGTGTATGGGAATCCCTTATATTTCTAAGTGACTTTTCTGTAACCTAAAACTTCTTGGAAAACAAAGTGAAAAAAATAAGACACTGGGGGAACACACAGAAGAAATGGTCAGTATACTTATAAGGTAAAAGTTCTTAAGTTAATGAAAGGCCCAATGCAAAATAAGATCAAGTTATTTTTAATTTTATTACTTTTGGATTTGTTTTGGGAGAGGTTTATGATTGCAGGAATGGTGCAAATCTGGCAGGGGAAGATTACTGGTGTGGCATGTCAGTGGTGGGGGGAACTGTGGAAGGGTGTACCTGTGGCTTACCTCAATAGAATATGAATGTATTCATATGCTACTGTAGTGATATCTCCATGAGTGGGGACCCACAGAATAACCAAAGGAACATTGAATTTCCATCCTAGGAAATCCTGCTACCTTTTCTAATAGAGTGACAAGAATCTCTAGAGTACATGGACAGTACCCAGTGAAAGAGGACAAATCAATATGCCGGGCCCTTGATATTGATGTGTGTACTTATGAACCTTCTTCTTGTAAATTTAAAACTTTACTTCGTAATATATATTGCCTAAGTTACTTACTGAATGCCTCATATTTGCTCAAATGTGACCTCTCTCTAAGCCAAAGTCAGCATATAAACTCATTACTTTCCCCTCAGTGTGGTACATGACTTCCAGAGATGAGGTTCCCTGGCACCAATAGATTATTACCAAGTGCCATATAGCAATGCATTTGGAAAAAGACCTACACCAAAATGGGAAAGATTAAATACGATTTTTTTTTTTATGAGTAAGAGGTTTCAAAATGAGTTTTATTCCAGAGGTTATGCGTATGCATGTCTCAGGAGGATCACACTGACTGCCACAGTAAACAGTGCCACAGTAAACAATGCTTCAATCAGGGGTACTCCTGAGGGCTCTAGAGACATCTAGAAACTATAGGCAGGGCAGACAACCTCAGGAAATGGCACCTTGGAATATATCTTGGAGTATATGGTAACCTACCTCCCCAAAGTATTAGAATTAGAATCATTTATAGATTTCCTACAAATGGTTCTTCTGCCCCTTTTAGTTGAACATATAATTAGCAGTATACCCATTAAATGTATGTCCCAGAGAATTAATCTTCTGGCTGTTCACATGCCAGTTAAGTCCTGAAACTCACAAGAGTTTCAACACCTACTGTCTAGTTCATCAGATTAACCCAGAAAAATCAACAAAAGGATGATGATAGACAACACTCATCACCCAAAACAAAGAATGTCTACAGGTGCAAGCAAGACACCTCTGCCCATCTGCCCCATGGTGTCTAAGCACCCTCTCAAACAAAAGCAGTGTGGTCATGATGATCCTAAAATCAAGATTGAGAAATGAACAAACATAAGGGGGATTGAAACTATGGACTAAAATATGCTTATTAATTATTCTAATAATTGAAGTATGCATAAGAGTAATACAAGAGGGTCGGGAGGTCATCCTAGAGGTAAATTTTATGCACACCTCAGTAGGATCTCATAGAACACCAAATTGGATATCACCCCACACAGAGGGGCTCCTGAGGGCTCTGAAGACACCCAGGTCTTATATAAGGGGGGATAGCTCCAGAGATTGATGCCTTATGATTGGGCTCTACTTTGGAATCTGGGCTCCTGAGAGTGACAGAGTCGGACTCAAATAAGTCCTCCCTGCACATCGTCCATCAGTCCCTTCTATTCAAACCTATATGTGGTGCTGGAGTTTGTAGGTGTACTTCCAGAGACTGGAGCCTCTGGCCTGCCCATGTGCCAGCTGTGCCTGGAATCTTGGTGGAGCTGCAACTCCTACTCTACAGCTCAATGGACTCACCCAAGTCACCTGGTAAGGAGATGATGATGGACAACAGCCATACCAGGGAATAGAGAGAGCCTGTAGCTGCGGACATGATAATCCTATCCACCATATCCATGGGATATAAGCCCACTCTCACTTGGAGGTGGAGTGGACATCACCAACCCAGACTCCTCAGGATTGGGGAAAGAGATATGGACTAGAGTGGGCTTAATGGTATTCTGTTGTAGACATATTGTGATTCAAGCAATGGAAGAAATTATAACAGTGAGGTGGAGCCAGTGGCGACTAGATTTTTTCAGGGTAGGGGAAGGGAAAAGCAGTTGTAATAAAGGGGCTTTTTTTTTTCTGGACTTGGGAATTATCCTGAGTGATATTACAATGACAGATATAGGTCATTTTACATCAGCATATACCATGCAGAACCTTGTGGGAGAGAGTGTGGTCTACAATGTGAACTATGGTCCATGCTCAGTGGCAAACCCCAAGGTGTGTTTATCCATTGCAGATGATGTGCCACACTAATGAAAGATGTTTATGTGGGATGTTATGTGAGGTGTGGGAGGTGGGAAACATGGGAATCCCTGTTATTTTTGTGTAACATTTATGTAGTATAACCATCTTTTAAAATATATATATATTTTTAAAAATCTATGTGACAGTAGAGCACAAGGAGTGTACTCTAAGGTGAACCATCGAATATTGATAATAGCACAATTATAAAAGTGTTATTACAGCAATTACAATAAATGTACCACACTAATGCAAAAAGCAATAAAGAGTGATATAAAGACAGTGGTCACCAGAGGTTCCTGAGGTGGAAGGGGGGAAAATGATGTAGCATTGGGTATTTCTGGAACATAAGAATTGTTTTGCATGATATAGCAATGACGGAAACATACCATTATACATTTTGTCAAAACCTATAAAATTGTGTGGTGCAAATAATAAACCATAATTTAAACTATGGCCCATGCTTAATAGCAATGCTTCAATATGGTTTCACCAATTGTAACAAATATACTTCACTAATAAAAGATGTTGTTATTAGGGAAATTGTGGGAGCGGGAGGGGTAGGGCATATGGGAATTCCCTATATTTTTTATGTAACAATTATGTAATCAAAAGCTCCCTTAAAAATAAAGAAAAAGTATAAGGAAATATCATCTCACAGCATACAGAATGACCGTTATTTAAAGAAGAGAAAACGTTAAATGCTGGAGAGGAGTGGAAGAATAATAATACTCCTTCACTGTTGTTGATACTGTATAATGGAACATCCACTCTAGAAGGGGATCTGGCAATTCTTCTGGAAAGTAAATAAAAAATTCCATATGATCCAGCATTCCAATTACTAGGAATCTATTCAAAAGAACTGAAAGCAAGGGCAGGAACAAATATTAGCACACTGATGTTTATAGCACCATTATTCACAATTGCTAAAACCGGGAAACAACTTAAGTGTCCGTCAATTGATTAACGGATTAAAAAGATGTGGAATATTCATATGATTAAATATGACTCAGTTGTAAGAATAAGTCAACTGGGGAAACACATGAGAACATGGAAGAACCTTGAGGATATTATGTTGAGTGAATTAAGCCAGACACAAAAGGACAAATACTGTCTAGTCTCACTGATATGAACTAAATACAATAAGTAGACTAATGGAGGTGCACCACAAAATGTAGGTTAGTGGGAAATGGAATGTGTGATAAGGTGGAGAAGAAGATAGAGGTATGTTTAATATTTAATAAGGAATGGAAGTGAGATTTTTTGCTTCCAGATTCTACATTTGTGGCTGGAGATAACAGAGGGAAATAGATGTCAAAACTTCACTTTAAACAACAAAGCACTGATTCTCTGTGTACAGTGCCTGCCTCAAAACTCTCAGTCCCATAATGAACTTCAGAAAAGTGGAGATAATCCTTTTTATTAACACATGGGGAAATGAGGCTCTGAGAGAAAGGGCTGTATGGATGTCCACACAGAAAGTCACGAATTGGATCTGTTTCCTCTCGTGCCTGTACAAAGCCTAAACCCAGATTCAAGGTAAAACAGGAGAACCAGTCCCCTTTCTCTGCCCCAAGAGAATTTAGGGACTAATTTCTGCTGGAAAAATAGTATGGGGAACTTGAGTAGATGGGGTAAGATATTCCATCCATTCTTGTTTAAACTAAATCATACCCAGGGGTAGGAGAATGTCAGTGGCACAAATCACTGATTTTAGAGATTTTCCTACTGGGACTTGTTTGGCCCTAGAAATAGTTCCCACTCTGGCACTTAGACTTGCCATAACTAATGGGAAGTATTTGTATCCAAATGCTATGAGATTCCCACCAATACAATGTAAAGATGTGTACAAGAACTATCACAGAACATATTTCATAATGGGTTCAAAGTTAAAATCTAAATTCTTATGAAAAGACAACTGGGTAGACAATCTGTGGTATGTCTTAAAATTGAAAAGCACTGAGAAATAAGAGTGAACTGCTGCAATAAACAAAATCCTTATGTTGGGTGAATAAGCCTTACCCAAAAGAGTACATATGGTATGATTCTGCAAATATGAAGTTCCAGAACAGGCTTAATTCATCCATTGTTGTGAACTATTAGAAATTGTCATTTTTTTGTCTAGAGGTGGATATTTACTGGGAGGGGGCATGAGGGAACTTTTTAGAGTGAAGATTAATGGGTTAATATTTTATAATTTGATAGGGGATTGGCTTACATAGATGTAAGCATATGTTAAAAATCAGTTAAAATGTGTGAATTCTCTTGCATGGAAATTTTAACTAAAATGAATAAACAGTAAAAGTCTTACACACAGTAGAATGCATTTTGATATACTAGGAAATATTATTGATGTCTCTGTCTTTATTTCATAAACAAATATGAATTTATTTTATAATCATATATATTTATATCTCCTTGTGGAAAATGGAGGCTCTTCATTCCACATTCAAACTAACTTAAATGCATGTATATTAAATGTTTTGCAATAATAATTTTCAATGGGATCTCTCTGATGTCTTTTTGGCCCACCTATGTGACCACTCTGCCTGAATCACTACACAGAGACCTCACAGTCCCAGAATTCTCCCCTCCTCTATGCCACTTCCTCACTCCCCTGTTCAGTCAGATGTCAATATTTTATCAGTGAATTTGTTGTGGATCAGAGAGGGTAAAACATTCAGGATCACAACATCAACTAGAAACAGAAAAGACCTGGAACTCAGTGTCCCTAAGTCAGGGTGCGAAGAGCAGCTGGGTTTGCAAAGGCCCTACTCTGCTGATTAGGCACAGTGAGTTGTGGGCCCCAACTCATTACTTTAGAACCCACCCCTCAGAAGCCCTTCCCTGTGCAGTCTGTGGGGATTTCCATGCTTAGAGTAAACAACCCTCAACAAACTTCTTTTTACATATTATCCATAAGGGTGAAAAAAATTTCTTTCTCTTTTTCCTATTTAGTACCAAAATGCAGTGGGTATTTTCTGCTTTTGACCACTATTTTGACACCAAATAACATTTTTTAAAACTTTTTTTAAAAATTTAAGTTTATCATTCATCCATGAACATCCATAAACATAAGTGAATAATATAAATTGTGAACTTACAAAACAGGCATGCACATCATCATAGAGGGTTCCCCTACATTACCCCACCACCACCAGCTTGCAATGTATGAGACAATTTTACAAACTATGAAAGATCATCATCAAATCATTACTGCTAACAATAGCCAATATCTTACATTCGGTGTATTGTTCCCCCAAACCACGCAGTTAATGACACCGTGTATTGTACCATATACTTGTTATAGTTCATGAGATAATGTTTCTGTTAACCACAGTTCAACTTCCATGACAGGATTCATTGTTTTATACAGTCCCATGCTTTGTACAACCCATTCAAAGTGTACACTCAGTGGCTAGCATATTCATTACAGTGTTGCAAAGTCATCACCTCAGTTAATTTAAGAATGTTTTCATTACTCCAAAAGGAAAAATCCCATACCCCTCATATAATATATTTATTTTTTAAATTTAGGGTGAAATTTATTTGCAGAAAAATAGGGGGTGATCATTTTGCATGTGTGTTCCTCACAGAAATTTCATTGGGTGTTCAGTGTAAAAAAAAAGTTGTCATCCAGTTGCTTTGGAGCTGGACTTTCTGAGTTTTGTTTCCCCTTGTCACTGGCCATCATTATCTTTGGCTAGTATGTGTCTTAAACTATCTTTGCCCCTTTATCACATACATAAAGAAGAGGAAGATGGAGCCTGATTCAGAGGCTCCTGTGTGGAAAGTGCAGGAACAAAGTCAAGATCACATAGTAATACCAGTGTTGTTACCACTTTTAGCACAATTTTTAAAACAACTTAAGCTGGCCTATTGTTTTACAACTCCATTTTTGTGGTAGTTTGTAACAGCAGCCCTAATGATATTAACCATCATTGTATTAGTCTGCCAAAGGGGTGCATATACAAAGTATCAGAAATCAGTTGGCTTTTATAACGTGTCTTTATTTGGGATAAAAGCTTTCAATACCAAGGCCAAGGAAAGTCTAACCCAAGGCAACATAAGAGTTGCTTTCTTACCAAAGTAAGGTGCCATGTGTTCTAGCAATTTGGTGGGTGATCTTTTCCTAGTTTCTTCTCTGCTCTGGACTTCTTCATCTTCTTGAGCTCTGTAGATTCAGTCTTTGTAGACTTCATACTTAAGTGATCCTGTAGTCCTCTTTCTCCTAGTGTGGGACTTGTTTCTTTCTGTGCCTTCTGTATCAGTCTCAGATGTCCGGTTCTCTTCACAGTGTCAGCTGTAATCTGTCACATGAATGGCTCATATTTCCCTGGGGCCACAGGTGTTTGAGCCTTCTCCTTTCTGTCACATGGCAGGATCAAAAATGACAAAGCTCTCTCTTTCTGTATGTCTTGTTAAATGTCCATATATAGCAGACCCAGAAAGGGGGTGAGGACTCAAACTGAGTCATGCCTTAACTGACATACTCAAATCAAAATGGCATAAAAGCAGTCTTAACAGTTAATCTAATCAAAGGCACCTCAACTGAATTTAATATAATCACACCCAGAGGAATAGATTAGCTTACAAACATATGTCTCCTTTTGGGATTCATAAAACTGCCACAGTCATATATTGCAGAGTAGTCTTGTAGAGCCTGTTGGACCCATACTTAGAGTTTGAAGGGACAAAATATTCGTTTGTAAGGCCTTGGGCCTTATCTCTCAAGACTTGCATTGTAACTATGAACTCTAAGATATCATCACAGTTTAGCAGACTTTAACTTGAACAACGCTAAGGAAGATAAAAAGGAAAATGACTGCCTCCTTTTCTATGATTCTCAAATAGTTTCCTATTGTTTTCTGGGTTAGTAGAAGTGAAGGACTGTTGAAGTTCTTCAATACCCTGCAGTTCTAAACTGACAGCGAAGTGTTTGGGTAATAGAAAAAATTTGATAGAAGTCTGAGGCTCTCTCACCACCTCTAATGTTATTGGAGTTTCTAGCTTTAATAATACCTGTTTTTTAATGTAATGATTAAGTCTGGTAGTGCATTTTGTCACAAGGCAAGAGATTTCATTTCTTGTGGTCTATCAGGCTCCTGGTGCACAGGAAATTATCAGAGCACAGTTAGAGCCTCTTCTGGGAATCAGCACTCAATTGCCTTGACCACCTTCCATCAAAGGCTAGAAACTGCCTACAAAATATCAAATCCAGTACAGTAACCAAGTGTTGCCAGATCTCTGCAGGTAAATAATCTGCTTGTGAAATGACTGCAGGATTGGACAGGCTGATGCATCTACATCAGAAGCTGTGTTCCTGTTCTAGGACACATGGATGCTTCCCTCACTATGTGCAGTCACCTCATATTGAGGGGGGAGGGCAGTTCTCATTCTCTTCTGCAAAAGTGGGAGCACATAAGTGTTTCCACCCTGAACATGCTCATAAAGACTGTATAGATCCTGAAAATTTCCAGGACTTTAATGCATTTGGAATTTCAGGAAGAAGGCCATACTAACAATTTATTTGGGGGATTTCTTTCCCAATCAAGCCTATGCTGATTCATTTGTATTTAGATTTCAACACACACTCATAAATGACCAAAGCTTATAAATCATCTGTTTTAAAGTATTAAAATATACAGTATACAAAAGAGAATACAAGGCAATCAGAGATATAGGAAATCATGACCAATCAAAAGGAAGAAGATAGAAATCCAGAAAACACCAAATAAAAAGACAAGAATCTGGAAAAATCAAATGAAACCTTTTTAAAAATGGTCAAGGAGATGAAGGAAAATACAGAGAAGGAACTCAAATATATCAGGAAAACAGTTAATGGGCAGTATGAGAATTTTAGTAAGTATTGTGCATGCGATTCTGTCGCTTAAGCCATATATTGATTAGAAGTGAGTGGCTAAAGCCAGGTTACATTCAAGAGGAGGGCATTGCATAAAGATATGTAATCCAAGGTGAGGCCCCTTGGAAGATACCTCATGTTTTCTTCCTTAATTGTGGTAACCCTTCAATTTTTTTTTTCCATGGGAGAGCATGAATGCAGTCCCCGACTACCACAAATTATGCAGTAGAGTTTCCCATGGGGAAATCACATGGGTCAGCACATGTGGAGTGTAATGGATAATCTTCACCCGGGGAAAACCACCTTCATTATCATGGTACATACACTGCCAGGTAAATATAAACCCTTCCATTTTAAGTTCATGCATTATGTACAGGTGAAACCAGCTCTGGTGTTTTATAACTTAGTACTATACACCTGATAAAGTCCTGGGAAGTAGGTGCTAGAATGTACCCTTGGTTCAGGTGGGGAGACTGTGGAAACCCAAGAGGCACAATTACTTGACCAGCTCACAGAAAAGATAGAAGTAGAGCTGGGTCTTAATCCACTTCTTTCTCAACCATGGGGTCCTAAATGTCCCAGGCCTTCCTGTAAGACTGTGGGGAATACTGTGTTTGTGAAAATATAGACTCAGGTAGATGTCACAGGAAAAGAGGATGAAGTTTCAGCAGCCCAAGGTGACTCATGACATGTTTTGTCCAAAGAAAGGGCACAGATAAAAGGACCTTATGAAGTGACATCATTTCCTTGGAGATATAGCACAACAGAATTTGGAACCTTGGTAACCCAGAGCCCACATTCTACAGATAAACCTCATGAGGTTACTATGAACATTTACAGATACGGCATGGTGTGTTGAGCAGCAGACTCACAAATATTCTTGGATAGTTCTCTACTGGTTCCTGGCTTTCGGATAAGGATTGTTGGGTGTTCTGTGGTTTTTCATATTTATTATTTTCATCTCTTCTATAAAGAAGGGCTCTGACTCCCACCTCACTGACCTTGGGGCCATGAGTATATTTCCCCATTTGTAAAGGAGTTTTGAGATTCCATTTATAAGACCAATGTCCATGGCGTAGCTAGAACAGGGAGACCAGGGGGGTTGCAGTGTTATTCCAGGCCCCCTCAGTCTCCTGCAAGTGGAATGCATCACTGATTCCTGGTCTTTGAGAGACAAGTGACTGAATTTAGTGGCATGAAGGACTTGAGGGGAGGGTCAATTGAATTTTTGTATAAAAGGCAAAAGAAAACTTTATCAATTGGCAAGGGGTAATATGTATTTGCTGTTAATAACAAATATTAGACCTAAATATTACATTAAATTCCCATTTTTGTTATACCTTTGTTGTGTTTTTTTCTTTCATTTCCTGCCTCAATTTAAATGAGATGCAGTCTATCTCAGTAGTCACTGAAATAAGAAATCTTACAGGGTCAATAGTATATTTTATGTGGAAGATGTTTGAAGGGACAAAGTATCTTAAATGTTGAAGGTACTTTCACAGGATATTCCAGCAACCTCTAAAATGTGGGTGTCTTTATTACATTTACAAGGACCCTTTCCTGACCTAGGACAGTTGCTTCCTTTCCCTAAATTTAGACAAAGTGGAAATAATTTCTGCTTCTCATGCTGAGTTTCTTTTGACTACCAATTAAGGACTTGTAGTTTTCCAGGTGGAACTATGAAATTGCATCAACACTAAGGTAGGGAAAATTATAAAAAGTTAAAAACTGGCCAAGGTTGAGTCTGAAGCTGTGTGATTCTGAAGTCCACTGACTTGGATGATCACTTGACACATTCAGTCATGATTCTACCAATGTATCCTAAGAGATTATCTGACAACTGAACCAATATTAAGTGTTTAGATCATCATACTTTTGGTACACCTATAAAGGTGAGAGCCAGAACAATTCTGAAGCGATTCAGAGTTGCCAGTTGTGGGTGCTTCTTAGTTATTCCCCTCCTTCTTGATTGCTTCAAGTGTCACCCAGACACTCAGCAGTGCTCAACTCTGCCAGGTTGACTTTTGCAGGACAGACAACAGGTTGAGCACAAACCCTGGCTCAAAAAACTCAGTCCCTTTTCCAGGTGTCCTGGAATGTGATTTGTTAATTGAAGAACAGGTATGGCTGTGCTTTTCTTCAAAGACAAATGCCAGATTGCAAGGCTAGTCCAGAGCCTGGAAGAATGCACTGGTGTCCAAGAAATTTTATCCACATGACCTGGAGGTTCCTGAGAAGAGAGAAAGTGTGTGGAAAGATTTAATAGTCTAGTTGATGTATTATAAGAAAATTATTATTATTAAGATTTATGAATTCATAAGCTTTCTAATCAATAGTCTCTGCTGTTTCAGTGTAGAATTGTGAATGATTAACTTATGCTGTGACTTTTGGAATGTTTTAATGCTGCTATGCAGGCAACACCACTACCTATTAAATAAAAACAAATGTTTAGAAGGAGCAAGTCACCAGATGTAGTAGTTGTACATATGCCCTGTAAAGGTAACATCAAGTTAAAGCTGATGTGTATTGAAACATTTATGTTTCTGTTTAGTGTACCATGAACAGAATAGAACAAAATGCCCCTCAAGAAACTGTATCTTTCCTGCAGAAGGATGGCTTCCCTCCCACTGGATGGATTTGGTTCTTTTCAGTGAGGTCATTCCTCACGAGTTTCAAGACTCATTGGAGTTCTGAAATTCAGAACCTCTTAAAAGAGGATAGTTCCCAAGCTTCCACTTGAACTCTCACCCAGGAGAGAAAGTTTTGCCTGGGACCATTTTTTCCAATCCGGACTCTGGCTGGCTGTCAAAAGGGAATTCCCAGCCTCATGAGATACCGGATGTTGTGCTTTTCCCTGATTTGGTGAGTTGCTGTATATATTGTCATTATTTCCTATGTCTTTAACTGATTATATTCTTTAGTGATTGCTCAAAAGTTATAATAATTTGATATAACTACAAACTTACTTTATTAAATAAAATTGCTTTTGCATAGCATTTAGAGTTTATGACTCTTCCTTAGTAAAACTCTGGTGCATTACTTTATGGTAGAAGATGGATATAATATTGCATCTTAGGGTTATCACTGGCTGAGAGTGCAGTGAGAGTCACCCAGGAGAGAGCCACATTTATGGGAAGAGTTCATCTAACTTAGTCTTTGAGAGAATTCTACCTTTACACCTGAGACTACTTGACTAAACAAGAAACCCCATATGGCCAAGGCAGTCATGTGCTGGCCCATGGTCCCAAATGCTCCTGAAGTGTTGAAGGTATTCCCCCTGCTCAGGCTCAGCCAGGTGGTACACTAGGAACCCAGCTGAATCTGATTCCTGATGAAAAGGAGTTATATTGGCTCATGGCAAAAAGCAGTGGCTGGAAAGTGACTGTTCTACCACAAGAAGGGAAATAGCTGGACTGAAGTCCCCTAGTGCTCTAACATCTGTAGGTCAGAGATCTCTATCTAAGGGCAGTGGGAAGTGTGGCCTAAGCCTGGCTACTAAAAAAGATTCAGTGATTTTTAAAAATAATTCTATTCTAATAGCACACTTTTTGACTAGTTTGAACTAATTAGTCAGTGAAGACATGGGTGAACCTAAAAGGCTTTTCAAACTTCTCTCCTATTGGTTTAAAAAGTGCATAGATATCCATGAAGAGACATGAGGACTGGAGACCCTTTCTGCCTGTCCAATTTTCACTAATGGCTTCTGTGTCACCCTGCCACATGTTCTTATTTTTCATCCTGAAATGCTCACTTGGTCCCTGAAGAGTTGCATGATCAGCACTTGCATAAAATCTACCTGGAAATTGACTAAAGACTCTCTAGTGGAGGGGCAGCTCTTTCCCAGCTTCTGTGCCCACTGAGGACCTGACCAGCAGGGCATAGTTCTAGAAGGGTTTAGTACATCCCATTTATGCTGAGTGAATCTTAGAATCCCCTCTTTATTCATGTGTGCCTTTCTATGGAGGACAAAACAAGGGAGGAAACTATATCTATCTAAAATATCAAAAACCCATTTGTACACTTTAGTGAGACATACCTTGAAACTCCGTTAAAATATCTTCTCAAATACTCATGAATCTTTCCTCAGGATAGGCCATATTTTGGGTCATAAATCAGATCTCCATAAATTAAAAAAGAATGAAACTTTACAAAGCAATTTTCTGATAATAATGAAATGAAATAGGAAATAAGTAATAGAATTGGAATTTTTTTTAAATATGGAGATTAAAATCCACTCAAATAATTAGTTGGTCAAAGATAGAATTACAACAGAAATCAGTAAACATCTCACGATGAATGAAAACAAGAGCACAACATATCAAAACTTAAGGATACAGTGAAGGCAGTCCTGAAATTTAAAGCCCTTAATGCTTATATTAAAAAAGAAGAAAGAAGGACCTCCAAGAAGATGATATCTGTATAGGTAAGCAGGGCTCACGTCTCTCACAAAACAACAAAGGAAAAGCAAAAATATGTCCAAAGGACCTGCTTTGGGATTCTGCAGGCCAGGAGAATGTTTCACAACCCATAGGAGGGTGATGGACAAAGAGGGTAAGAAGGTAAAATGAAAACTGTGAGTGAGTTAGTAATCCCCAGGGCCTGGGAATGACACACATCCCCCACTCTCAAAGCAATCAGCCTGAAAACAACCTATGGCACACTGCAGCCAACAGAGAGGAGAACAGAGTTCTTACTCCCTGCGAAGAGGTAAGGTCTGTCAGACGTGTGTCATAGAATGATTTCCATTCAGCTAATTTGACCAGAAGAGCCCACTTTGATTTTCAACTCTCACCAGAAAAGAATGACCTGAAAGTTGATGTTGAAAGAGTCACCTCCTTGGAAATATTTGCTGATGAGTGCTATTTGAAAGCTAGCCAGAAAACTTCAAGGGAAAAAAGTGCTTATAGGTATCTTTTGTACCAAACTGCTGTGGGAAGATCTGCACTGCAGTTGTGAGTACCTGGATCTATTTTGATAACATAAGCTGGGCAAGTTTAGAGACTTAGAATAAGTTGAAACAAAAATCAAAAAGAGCTGTGAAATAAAACCACTAGGAAAGAGAGAAATTGAATGTCAGAGTAAATTCACTAATATATTCAGATGCCTAGACATGAGCAAAAATTGCAAGTCATAGTAAGAAACAGGAAGATATGGCTAAACTAAAGGAACAAACCAAAATCCTGAGAGACAGGATTAAAGAGGATGAATCAGTGACAATCACACAAATATCCTAAATCAATTCAAGGAGTTGAAGCAAAATATGACTAAAGAAGTAAAGGATAATAAATCATTTGATGAACATAAAGAACAATAGGAAAGCCTGCAATAAAAGTCACACAGCATATGGGAATGAAAGAAAGGGTTGCATGAGATTAAAAATAATCACGGTGTTATAAGCACTACTTCATTTTTAAATTAGAAATTATTGTGTAACAATTCTAGAGGCCCCAACTCCAAATTCATTTGGTCTGAGATCAATGTTAGATTCAACAGGAAAACACTCCATCTGGAGATTATAAGGGAGAATCCAATTTCTTGTCTATTCCAGCTTGTAAACTTCATTCCTTTAGCCTTTTCCAGTTTCTCGTAACTTTCAGCATTCTTTGGCTTTGGGTTTCTTCCACCATCTTTGAAGCCTACAGTATCTACTCTGAACTGGGATATTCCCAGAATCCTAGGTCATGATTAAATCTCACACATTTTATTTTACTGTTTATTTTTGTTCCTTTTCTACTAGGACATAAGAGAAATGAAGGTGGAAATCTTGCATATATTACCAATTAGTCCCCAGAAAATTCAGGTTCTGGATCATTTGAAAACCTTAATAAATATATGATATTGAAATAAATGATCTGAAGAGGAGCCAAAACCTATTATACAATTTCTGCCCATCCTCATGCTGGTATACTTTCAAGATGGGCCTACATCTTGTCAGACATTTTTTCCTCTGAGGCATTTAAGTATTAGTATCATTTATTCTACACAAAGATTTTGGTATTTGGAATGAAAATAAGCCAAATGAATCAACAAATATTAGTACTAATTGAATTAATTAAGAATGATGGTATGTATACCTTTTCAATTCTATGGAATTTTGAAAATGAGAATTACCTCATATCTGCAGTGATGTTCCACCTCCTCATCCCCTGAGATTTCTCTGCATTTTTTGCCGAAAGTCACTTGGCAACTAATTTTAATTGTAGTGCATAGCACATTTCCTCATTAAAGCTTGAGCAAAGTTTGCATTCCCCGATAACCATACTATTCCAGTTCTGACAACATTATTTTCCTTCCAATATTAAAATTAATTTTCATCCTATATAACTTAAAATAGCAATAATGACATTTAAAAGTGAAATTTAGGCACTACCAGATATTATTAATTTATCTATTTTTTTCATGTTCCATTAATTACTGTTATGCACATACATATTAAGCATATATAATAGTTACATCACATTATTTTGTATTGTCTGTCATTTAGTTAACATTCAATGTTATTTTCACATTCACCCCAGTCATTATAATTTAGTCTAATATTGCATAAAAAATGGAATCTGAATCATATTAGACAAATTACAGCAACAGATTTACTTCACATATTTTTGTAAGTATTGATTTGGAGAAAAGTTCCATATTCTTCCTACGAATTGTTACAAAATTCTGCATGCAACATAACCAGATGACTTCACAATCTTGCATTATCTTAATTATTTGTGTAATAAAAAGTAATTAGGTAATATTCTGAATAGCATGGAAAAGCATGTTTTGTTAATGGTTTTTCCCCTTTCTGATATTTCTCATGTGAATACTAGCTGAATATTTATACAATTTGATTTTACGGTTGTCTTTTCCTCAGTTTAAAAACATTCATGCTGATGATGAAATATGAAATCACTAAAGACTTTTCTCCATTCATTACACTGAGATGTAAGTAAGTATTTTTCATACTTATTAATGAAAAATTTATTCCAGAAAAAATTATCTGCTGTTTCTCTAAAGTCTTCTACTCCTTTTAAAGATTTTCCTTTCTGATTTTCTGTTGTAGAAGTAATTACTATCCTGTATTTATCTTATGTGCACTTAGGCTGAAGCTCAGCATAAAAGACCTTCAGGACAATATAGACATACAGTTCTTCCCAGTGTAATTCATTCATACCTAAACTAAAAATTAAGGTATTTATCATAGATTACACTGACATAGAATTATACTCCTGTGTAGGTTTTCTCATTTTTTTAAAACAATAGTGTATAAATGTATACCATTCCATATTCATTACAGTTTTATTGTGAGTTCTTTCATGTTTTCTAAGGTCAGAACTCTGACAGAAGGCTCTCCCACATAGATGGCATTCATAAGGTTTCTTTCCAGTGTGCATTATCTTATGTTGTCTGAGTGCAAAATGTTGACTGAAGGATTTCCCACAGAGACAGTATTCATAAGGATTTTCTCCTGTGTGAGTGTTCTCATGCTGTCTAAGCACAGATTTATTGTAGATTTTCTCATATACATGACATTTGTATGGCTTCTCTCCAGTGTGATTTTCTCAAGCTTTCTAAGATTGGAACGTTGACTGAAGATTTTCCCACAAAGATGGCCTTCAGAATGTTTCTCTCCAGTGTGAGTGTCCTCATGTTGTCTAAGCACAGAATATTTACTGAAGGCTATCTCAGATACATGACATCTTTATGGATTCTCTCCAGTGTGAGTGTTCTTATGTTATCTAAGGGAAGAAGTTTGTCTAAATACACTTGCAGATACATTACATTTGTATTGTTTCTCTACAGTGTGAGTTTTCTAATGTTGTCTAAGTGAAGACATTTGTTTAAAGACTTTACCACATTCACGGCATTCGTGTGGCTTCTCTCCAATGTGAATTCTCTCATGCTATCTAATGTTGGAAGATTTCCTTAAAGTTTCCCACATATTTGAGATCTGTATTTTTTTCTTCAGTGTGGGTTCTCACATATGGCCTTAGTTAAGAACATTTTCTGAAGGCTTTCCCACATTGATGACAGTTAAATGATTTATTTCTAGTGTGGATTTGATTACACTGATTAAAGGATAACTGGTCATCTGGGACTTACTGAAATTATTTTCTGACATAAGGTTTCTTTCTCATATGAGATAACATATATTGAATCATTGTATGGCTAGGAATGAAATCTTCTCCTAAAACATTAAATTGTAGTGGATCCTCCAGAGTGTGAGAACTTTGTTCTTGGAAGGAGAAGAGACTGCTAAAGTTTGCTCATAAATATTCATTAATTTATTTCCCTATGAATTCTTTTTTTTTTCCATTATTCACTCTTTTTATTGTTCTATTTAGAAAAAGTCAGTGTGCAATTGAAGAGGAAATGTACAAAAGATGTTGCAGAATTTTCAGATATTAAAAATATTTTCTTAAACTTATTATTTTTAAAATATAACTTAGTTGAAAGAGTGTACTTCCATCTTCTCTTTGCCCAGCTGCC
>JAQZBX010001031.1:17721-90678 GCA_029593785.1 Cabassous unicinctus | reverse complement strand
GGTCCTGTATGCAAGACCTGGGGCGGCCCTTGAGGAACACAGGAGAGAGAGAAAGGGTGATCAGCAGAGCGCTGGGGAGTGAGGCTCATTATCTCTCCGCCCCACAGAGCCTTTCTCTGTGAAGAAGTTTAGAGACGCTTCGGTAGAGTGTAAGGAAAGGGGAGACAGTACAGCCCCGTCGGAGCTTCTCTGTAGGAAGGGATGCGGCTCCAGGGTCTGGGACTAATTGACTCTGTGAAGAGACTTTCAGATTGTCCGCCCGGTTCCATCAGCACAGATTCGGCATTTTTCATAAGTGAAAGTACAGGCTCTTCCTCTCTGACTCATTTGATTCGCATGGTATTCCTGTGGCACACACAGAATGGACAAGGATGCCTTTTAAACACAAAAGGAAACTGAGGCACAGAGATGGTAGATAATAAAGAAGTATTAAATAGCCCTTGTCTGCTAATTCCAGTTTATAATCAAAGTGCTTTAAGAACGTTTTAGTTTTTCAGTTGTATGCATAACTCCTTTGAGTGCATTGGTTTAATTAAACCTTGTACAACAAACATCTAAAATTACAGCAACTGTTGATGAAATTACTTTTGGAGGAAAGTTCTGATTTCAAACAAATGGTCCTGTCATCATGCCGTGTCAGACAACATGTTTGAATTTTGAGGTCAGAGGGAAATCTTGATTTTGTTAAATTAATAATTCCATCTATTGTGTAGTATGTGGAATTTGTATGTACAGCAGATAACAGGGACATAAGCTTCCTTTTCCAGAGGCAGAACAAGCTGCCAGGTACTTGAAGGGAAAGCCAGGAAAGACTCCCGAATCACCATCAACTCCCCACCATCAGGGCAGCTCTCAATCCATAATAAGAAGTGGAAACACTGTGACATGTGAATTAACACAGTGCATACAAATGGTTTCTAATCATTTACTCCTATGTGTTCATGACAATGCATTTACTCATTTTACTTTGTTTTGTTTGAGTTTGCTTTGCTTTTGTTTCTCTGGGTCAAGGATCATACATCACTGTAGGAAGGGAGAAAAAATGCTATACAAAAGATACAGAGTGATAAGAGATAGGCTGACAAGACTGGGGAAACTGGCACCCATCAGAACCTGACAACGTGACTTGAGCAGAAATCCCACATCCTGAATGGCAGATTTCTGTGGGGATCAGCTGGGCTTTCTTTATCTTATGCAATCATGCTCAAAAGAATGCAATGAAAATTAGCAATGCACAGCTTTTTTTGTTTGTTAATTCGTTTGTTTGATGGTCAGAGTGCAGAACATGTGCTCTGGATTTAGTCTACTTGAGCTACAATCATCTACTGTATTCACTTTAGGCAATTTACTTAATCAAGGAGACTCAGTTTCCTCATCTCAGAATAAGGCTACTACTTTTGTTAAATTATAGGATTTTTCCTGTGAGAACTAAATTGCCTCCTACAGTGTCTGGCTCCAAATAAATTAGCAATAAATAGAAATTTGTATTAATACTTTATGAAAATTTTATATAAAATCCAAAGGTGCTGAGGGTATTTGGCCTTTGTTCCCCCCTATAATGGAAGTGGTATAAGCAGCCATAAAAAACAAAATCTTGAATGAAAGTGAGACTGAAATAAGGAATATACTGGAGGAATACAGAAATTCCACGGAGTTAGCAAGTCATCTTAGTATTGTGGATAATGCTTTGGTGCCAGGTGACAAACCATGGCTAGTTGCTTATAGTTTGTGCATTTCTGGAGGAGTCGCTTACCCGCTCTGGTATTCGCTTTCTTTATTTGTAAAGGAAAGTTGCTATTCTTGTCCTTCAAAGCTCATAGAATGATTGTGAGTATAATAGAGTAAGCAAAAGCATCTTGTAAACCAGGAAATGCATTACAAATTGAAATTTATTCATGAGGAAAGTAAGGGAACAGGAGAGATCTTAATATTTACTTGAAGAAGGAAGATATTCAGACGAACATTGAAGAAAGGGAGGCTTTCAAGTGACAATGGAGGAAAGGAAAATGTTTTCCAGGCAGAAAGGTGAGCTTGTGCAAAAGTAGGGGTCCGGGTGATTCAGAACCTGTAGATCAGTGGTTCTCAGTGTGTGGCGGGGGGCGGGTGGGGGGGGCACAGAAGAGTATTTTGGCAATGCCTGGAGACCTTTTTGGTAGCTACATCTCTGAGGCAGTCCTAGCTTAGGACTGCTGCCAAATATCCTACAACATACAAAAGAGAACTCCACTGCAAAGACTTACCTGGCCCCAAATGTTAGTAGTGCTAAGGTTGAGAAACCCTGCTCAAGACAGATGGGTCACTCGAATCGCAGTCTAAGTTGGAAAAAAATCGGTGCACTTTGAATGCTGGGATGGGGAATTTGGACTTTTGTGTACAATGAGAAACAAAAAAAAAAATTTTTGCTTGTCAAGAAGTGATGCATTCTGCTTGGTAGTGAAACACAATCACTCTAGCACCCAGGTAGATATAATTTAGCAAATCCCTATATACAATTGTTTGCAGATTAAATGTGAAGATAATTTGGATGTGAAATAAATTGGAATCAATTTGCTCTATCTCTAGTAGGTTTTGTCTTCAATTGTGGGTCTCACTCTTTCCCATCAACCACATTTCCAATGAGATTTCGTTATCCAGTGAGGGTGGAAAGTAAGTGAAATTGACATTATTTATCCCCTTCAGTAAGGGATGGCAATATGGCTTGCTTTATCCAATGAAATGAAAGCAGAGTGAGGTGTACCAGTTCTGGGCACAAGCTGGTATGTAGCCTTCCATACTGCCTCTCTCCTGCCACGGGACATAGACAGGTATGTTTTCCAGGTGTTGCCGGCACAAGATGGCAGAGTTTCTTTTTTTTTTTACATAAAGTAACTTTTAAAGTACCAACACTTAAAATACACAGTGACTTAATGAAACGTCAGTACAATTGCATAGAACTGAGCTCCGAAATTATCCACTTATGAGCTAGGCAGAGTTTCTTGACAAGCAGAGGCATGTGTGGCTTTGATCCTACCTAGCCATTAAGTACCTGTGGGATATAGGACAAGCCATCACCCGCTTTGATCCTCAGTCTTCACACATTTAAAATGAAGCATTTAAGAAAAATGATATTTAAAATCTCCTTAAATTCCAGCCTTCTAAATTTAAATAACTATTTGAAAATTTATGAGCAAACACTCAATTTTTAAAAGAATTTTCACCTAAACTCTTGGTTTTATGTAGACATAATGTTGGACTGGAGATTAAACCTCCAAATACACAAATAATTTGGAGCATAGGCCTCAGATTATATCTCTTGCTCCATTATGAGTAAACACGCATCTCTTTATGCAGAAGAAATATAAGGACATAGGAAAGATCTTAATTACTGTGAAAACCTCAGGTGTTTAGGATGCAGATCTACTTTGGCTTGTTTTACCCCAAATAATTGAAGAGTATGAGTATACTTATTTTATATATAAAGAAACCAAATGCAAGGACGTTAGAAGACTCAACTTGCATTGCTCAACCTGTGAGTCATAACTTGTACCCCACCTCCAATGCACCATGCATGATGCTGGAGTGAGTACCTCGATGACTTCAAAGAGTTTTCTTTGTTACTCTAGCACATCCTTCACCTCAGATTTATTTTATTTAGCATTGATTGTGTATAATTATTCTGCCTCCATTTCATTGCATGCTGAAAGAATGGAAGAAACAGGACCCCACAGGGCATACTGTTATTTTTAAAAATTATTATTAACCTTTTTTATTTTGAGGTAATTGTAGATTCACATGCAGTTGTAAAAAAAAAAAAAAAGCAGAGATATCATGTGAGCCCCTTATGCAGTTTCCCCCAGTGCTAACATCTTATAAAACTATAGCACAATATCATAATCAGGATGTTGGTATTGATACAATCTAGGCACAAAACATTTCCATTTCCACAAGGAATTCCTAATGTTGCTCGCTTCCCTCCCTTGCCGACCTCCTTCTTAACTCCTGGCAACCACTAATTGATTTTCCATTTTTATAATTGCATCATTTCAAGAATGTTACCTGAATGGGATAATACGGTATGTAACATGTTGGGATTTCCTTTTTTACTCATTACAGAGTAAACTAACATTGGAGAGCTATCCAAGCTGTGGATTCCATCAACGGCCCATTTTTTATCATTGCTGAGTGTTTTTCAAGGTAGGAATATATGACAGTTTTATTCACCATTCACCCATTGAAGGACCTCAGATTATTGCATGGTTTTTTTTCCTACGAAATAAAGCTTCTATGAACATTCGTGTATAATTTTCACCTGAAGATAAGTTTCATTTCTCTGGAATAAATGTCCAAAAGTGTAATTACTGGGCAATATATTAATTCTATATTTAGTTTTATAAAAAACCACCAAACCCTTTTCCTGAGACTATACCATTTTACATTCCCACAATGTATGAGTGACCCAGTTTCTCCAAATTATTGTCAGCATTTGGTCTTGTCACTATTATTTTCTTTTTAATTTTAGCCACATGGTAGGTTTGTAATGATACCTACCTGTAGTTGTGTAGTGATATTTGACTAATAACTAATGACATTGAACATCATTTTAGATGCTTGTTTGCCGTCAGTAGATCTTCTCTAATGAAATTTCTGTTCATGTATTTTGACTATTTTCTAATGGGATTGTTTGTTTTTAATTTTGAGATTTGAGAGGTTTTTGTTAATATATTATAGAAATTGGCTCTTTGTTGGATATGTAGTTTCCAAATCTTTCCTTCCAGGGTGTAACTTGTCTTTTCATGCTCTTAACAGATTCTTTTATAGAGCAAAAACTTTTTTTTAAATTTTGATGAGGTCCAATTCATCAATTTTATGACATATATTTTTTTATGTCAAATCTAAGAAATCTTTTCCTAGTCCTAGAATTGAAGATTTTTTTTCCAATATAGAGTTTTTCTAAAAGTGTTACAGGTATATATTTCACATTTAAGTCCATGATCCATTGAGTTAATATTTGTATAAGGCCCTATTTGTATTGCTCTAGATTGAAGCAGTTTATTTATTTATTTATTTTGCATGTAGATATCCAATTTCTCCAGCATCATTTGTTGAAAATGCTACTGACTCCCTCCATTGAATTGCTTTGGCATCTTTAAAAAAAATAAATTGTTCTAAAATTAGATAGTGGTGATGGTTGCACAATACTGTAATATACTAAAAACAAGCCCTTTATTTATTTATTTATTTTTTTAAAGATACTTAGATTACATAAATGTTACACAAAAAATATAGGGATTCCCATAGGTCCCACCTCCCACACCTCCCACAACCTCCCACATAAACATCCTTCATTAGTGTGGCACATTAATTGCAAGTGATAAACACATCCTGGGGTTTTGCCATTAAGCATGGACCATAGTTCACATT
Source organism: Cabassous unicinctus (assembly GCA_029593785.1). Lineage (NCBI taxonomy): Eukaryota > Metazoa > Chordata > Mammalia > Cingulata > Chlamyphoridae > Cabassous > Cabassous unicinctus. The sequence continues at coordinate 85,278 of JAQZBX010001031.1, read as the reverse complement.
GTAGACCACACTCTGTCCCACACAATTCTGCATGTTATATGATGATATAAAATGGCCTATATCTGTCACTGCAATGTCACTCAGGACAATTCCCAAGTCCCAAAAAAGCCCCTGTATTACAACTGTTTTTCCCTCTCCCTGCCCTCAGAGCCTCCAGTGGCCACTGGCTCCACATCAATGTTGTAATTTTTTCCATTGCTTGAATCACAATATGTCTATAGTAGAATGCTAGTAAGTCTACTCTAGTCCACAGCTCTTTCCCCCATCCTGAGGAGTCTGGAATTGTGATATCCACTCTACCTCCAATTGAGAGGGGCCTTATATCCCATGGAGAAGATGGATGAGATTATCCTGCCTGCAGCTGCAGACTCTCTCCATTCCCTGGGAAGGCCATTGTCCATCATCATCTCCCCGCCAGTTGTCCTGGGTGAGTCCAATGAGCTGTAGAGTAGGAGTTGTTGCTCCACCGAGATTCCAGGCCCAAATGGCACATGGGCAGCCCAAAGACTCAAGTCTCTGGACGTACACCTACAAACTCCAGCACCAAGTATAGGTTTGAAAGGAAGGGATAGATGAGCCATGTGCAGGGAAGACATAGTTGAGTCCAACTCTGTCACTCTTAGGAGCACAAACTCCAAAGTAGGGCCCACTGGCAAGGCACCAAACTCCGGAGCTATCTGCCCTGACATAGGACCTGGGTGTCTCCAGACCCAAAAACAAGCCTTTTAAAAGGCTGAATTTTATGGTATTGAATTACATCTCAATATAATTTTTTACACTGTTTTTAAAAGTTCATATAAAATCAGTTGGACAATTTCAAGTACGTTTATTTTTTGGTTCTCTATCCTGTTCCAATTAATCTGTATGTCTATCCCTCTGCCAGAACTAAACTGTCCTAAAGATTTTTCAGTGGTTGCTGTGGGAACTACAATATTCAAATGTGACTTATTATGGTCTCCTGTTATCACCAAACTATCACTTCAAATGAAGTGTGCAAACCTTGCTTCTGTTTAGGTAACTTTCCCTTCCTTATTTTAACATATTGTCCTGAGTAACAAAATTTAATGTATTTTTGCTTTAATTATCAAATATAATTTTTAAAACATAAGATAGTTTAGTGTATGTATCCATATTTGTCCCCTTCTGTTGTGTTTCTTTCCTTCTTTTATCATTTCTTTTCTGTTTGAAGAAATTCTGTTAACCATTCTTTAAGAATAAGTTTGCAAGTAACAAATTCTTTTATTTGTCTTTTGTCTGAGAATATCTTTATTTCACTTCCATTCCTGAAGGATAGTTTTTCAATATACAGAATTCACAGCTGCCAGTTTTGTGCGTGCGTGTGTGTGTGTGTGTTTTCTTTCAGCATTTGAAAAAACATGCCACTGCTTTCTGGCCATGGTTTGATGAAATTCTCATTGACAATTAGATGAGGAATTCACTGCCATTTGGATTGGTGTTCCCCTATAGGTAATGCATCATTAATTTCTGTTTACAAAATATTTTCTTTTGTCTGTACTTTTCAGCAGTTTGATTATGATACATCTTGGCATAGATTTCTTTGAGTGTATCTTATTATTATTATTATTTTTAGGTGCTGGGCTGGGGGATTGAACCACAGACCTTGTATGTGGGAAGCCAGTGCTCAACCATGGAGCCATATCCACTTCCCTAAGTTGTTTTTTTCCTTTATTTGCTTGTTGTTTGTTTTTTTTTGGCTTTAAGGAGGCACCAGCAACCAAACCCACGACCTCCCATGTGGGAAGCAGGCACCCAACTGCTTGAGCCACATCCACTCCCTGGGTGTATGTTATTTTGAGTTTCATCAGCTTCTTGAATCTGTGGGTTGTATGCTTTTTGCCAAATTTAGGAAGCTTTTCACCATAATTTTTTTCATTTACTACCCTTCAGCCTCAGTCTCTTACTCCTATCATCCTGGAATTTTTGATATGAATGTTGGAAAGTCTGTTATTGCAACCCAAGTGCCTGAGGTTACATACGTATATATAATATATATATAATCAATCTCTGTCCTCTCTGTCGTTCTTATTGGGTGAATTCTATTGTTCTATCTTCAAGTTCACAGACTCTATCATCTTTACTATTGAGTCCATTCAGGAAGGTTTTTAAATTTTTTACCCCAATTTTCAATTCCTAATTTCCATTTTCTTCAATTTTATAACTTCTAAGTTTTGTGTGTTTTTTTTTTTTTTTTTTGCTAAAAAGTTTCTATTTTTGATTTGTTTAAAGAGAAATTGTATTTGACTGTTGAAGTACTTTCATGATGGCTGTATTAAAATTATTGTCAGATAATTCCAACATCTGATTCAGCTTGCTGTTGGCAGCAGTTGCTTGTCTTTCCTCATTAAGGTGTGAGTTTCCTGGGCTTGCTGGACACTTTCTTATTAATATTCAGACTCTGATCCTATGTAAACCTTTTATTTTAGGAGGTAGCCATCCAGGTAAGATTTAGCTTGCAGGTTCTAGCCCACTTTTATGACTGTGTTTCTGCTGACAATTATTTTTCAGAGCTTTGGTAGTACTATTTTCATCTGACTGGTTTACATGCAACATCACCAGGGTTCCCACTTTTCCCTGCTGATGTTGCTTTAAGGATTAGAAGAAGCTGCTCCTGTCCAGTCAGCCTGGTATCTATGGGCAGGGAAAAGGTAGTATCTGGATTGTCAGAACAAAGAGATAACTGAGGATGGATACTTGTTGTGGGGGTGACTCCCCACGGTCAGGTCCACTGGAAAAAGAGAACACTTGCAAGGCTGGACAATTGCTGTAGAGGGATCTCCCTTGCCAATGCCCCAAGATGTGGTGAGAGATAGGAGTCTCAGTCCTGGTGGGAAAGGAGAATGCTTTCCTTGTTTTCAAGCTCTTAATGAATCTTCCTTACTGGGGTTTCCAGGCTCATCTCTTCTGATCTAGTGGAGAAATGAGTTTACCTGAAGGGCTTTCTGTTGCTTAGTCTGAGCTTGGGAACCCAAGCCCAGCTCACCTTCTCTTGGGTGGGAGCTTATAAGACACCCTGCTTCTATCTTATTCTTTCAGTGCTAGGGTCCTAAACCAGTTTTCTTTCCTCTCCGCACCTTGTTGAGAAGTCCTTAGGTTGTTCCTTGCATTATTTCCAGGGTTTATAGCTGTGCTTACCTTGGAAGAGCAGGTGAAATAAGTCTACTCCATTGTGTTTGGATTAGAATTCACGTTGTTTTCTTACGTAAAAAATACAATTTATTTCCAACTGAATGCAATAACTATGTAGAATATGATGTATACCAATAAAAAGTTAACAGTTTATATGCAGGGCTAATGGGATTAAAATTCTTTCTCAATTCATAGCAACTGTTGATATATCCATGTTATATTTTCCTCTACACATTATGTAGGGTTTTAACTTTCTGTCCTGTATTGATTTAGTTCCCCATGCTTACAAAGAAGAGCATTCATAGATTTAAACAAATGCTGCTTCACTGCTTACTGTTATCAGTGCAAGTCTTTTTCTCTTTGATTCTCTAATGCAGTGATTCTTAATCTTTTTTTTCCATGGACCCCTTTGCCAGTCAGGTGAAAACCACAGACCCCTTCTAGGAATGTAGTGGCAGACAGTTTTATGATACTCAGCATCAGCATATCTTTAAATTAAATTTTAGGATTATTCAATATTATGTTTTACAACTTTCCCATAATTTCAATACCTGATAACCTAACACAGTTCAACATCTGTTCAAACGGGCATTTTCGGCAAACATTTCAAAGTTCAAATTTTCCCACGGCATCATAAAACCATCTCCACCATCCTTATCAATTTATTTGCAGGCAGTTATCCACTGCACTCAAAACATGCTACATCAAAATAAAAATCATACTTAGTCCACAATATATTGTGCATTATTTAATAAATATATCACACCTGCACCAACACATCCCCAGAAGAATAATGTTTTTTTGAATTTTCAATTCACGCACATGGGCCCCTGGTTAAGAAACCCTGCTTTAATACCACTTTGAGGAAAAAGATATTAGGAGAATGATCTCCACTCCGCACTCCTACAGACTAGACAACTATGACCACTTACCATTGTCTGTACCTCCAAGCTTGTTAACAATTATCTTCATCAAGGAAATTGAGAAATAAAGTCATCTAACAGGGAGTGGGTGTAGCTCAGTGGTTGAGTGCCTGCTTCCCATGTCCGAGGTCTCGGTTTCAATCTCCGGTATCTCCTCAAAAAAATAATATCATCTAAGATTGAAAAAGAAAGTGTGATCAATATGAAGGAAGGAGGGTATAATAGTCAGCCAAAGGGGTGTTGATGCAAAATACCAGAAATCTGTTAGCTTTTATAAAGGGTATTTATTTGGTGTGGAAGCTTACAATTACCAGGCCATAAAGCATAAGTTACTTCCCTCACCAGTTTCTGGCCACGTGTTAGAGCAAGATGGCTGCCGACATCTGCCAAGGTTCAGGCTTCCTGGGTTCCTCTCTTCCCAGGGCTTGTCTCTTTCCAGGCTCAGCTGCTGTGTTACCTCCACAAAGCCAGCTGTAGAGTATTAGGTGAACGGCTTGTTTTTCTTCCCGGGGCCTTCTCTCCTTCCTCATGACCATGCTCCTCTGTGTTCTCGCTTCCTGGAGCTCCAGTTCAAGACTCCAACATCAAAACTCCAACTCTGTCCTTTGCCATGTCTTTTATCTGCGAGTCCTCACCCACCAAGGGATGAGGACTCAACGCCCTACTGGCGTGGCCCAATCAAAGCCCTAATCATAATTTAATCACACCCAGAGGAACAGACCAGTTTACAAGCATAATACAATACCTATTTTTGGAATTCATAAATAATGCCAAACTGCTACAGAGGGTCTTCTCTTACTGCCGATCCATGTATCTCTTCATTCTTTCTTCCGTGTCTCTGCCATCTTGAGCTCTGCATCTCATGGTTGATTCTGTTCTGTCACTAACTTGACTTGTCATTATCTTTGGCTGATTTCCCCTTTGCAAACTCTTTACACTGGCTCCAGTATTTTTCTACCTCTCCGGAGTGTCTCCTTTATGTCTGTTGCTTTGATGTTTGATACCAGTGCTGCCCAAACATTTGCTTCTCTCTATAATTTCACTTTATTTTGTTTCTCTGTTCCTAAATTTTTGCATGGTCTCTTTAACTTGTTATGAAGATTTTCCTCACCTCCCCCAAGATAGACTGTTTACTCTAAAAAATATAAATATAAAAATTCAAACTGCCATTGAGCAGATGTGGGTAGGGGTTAAACATAGAATATATTGGATGGAATTTTCAGAATTTCAAAAATTGCCTCAAGGCCACAGCTGTCATCTTTGCTCAGCCTGAGCTTAATTGGAAGTCCTCTGATACTTCTTCACAACTTAGTGTTTCATTTTCACTTTCAGAGATGTACAAAAATAAACGTTCCCCAAGTTGGTTTCAGAAGATGACAACAAAGCTAGATGAATTTCATGACATATTCATAAGCTTTTGCAGTCATAAATTTTGGAGAAGGTACCTGGACCTTTATGTTTTGGGGACTTAGATAGCTTCCTTTAAAATGTTTCTCTCTAGAATACTTTTACAGCAAAATCATTTTCTTTAATACTCTTTAATTTGCATTTTGCCAGTGTCATATTTGTTAATATTTAGTACTTGAGAAATGACAATTTGATGTGGTTCTTCTAATTCTTCCTTCGTGATATGTGTTTATAGGTACAAGTTTTGCATCTTCTACCTAGTAGTATTATTAAAACATTATTTCTCCTTTAAAACACACGTGACCTCCATAGCCACCTGATGATTCCCTCACTGATAGAGAAACCCTAGAAGACTTAGTCTCGGGCTGCTTTTGTTAAACAATAAGTATTTGAAGCTCTATTTTGAAAGGTATGCAAGATTTTGAAGCTCCTACTACTCTTTCTAGGTCTTGAACCCACACTTATCTTCATCACACACATCATTATGTTTATTATGTTTTCCTTATGTTAGTGTGCTGCTGGCACAATTCCTTAAAGGTAAGTCTTTTACAACATCTTAAAATTAAAGTTCTTTCTAATAGATAATAGGGTGCCTTGAATATGCATGTCTTCCTTTAGTGGCAAGCAACATCTGACATTTATTGTCGGTGTGCTGGAACTCATTATACATTTTTGGGAAAATTTTCCCTCATCACAGGTAATGAGAGCCTTGGAAACTTCACAAAAATTCTTCCACATCCTATATGTGCTAAGCAATTGTCTTAACATTACAGAAAGGGACTTTCAAGGTTATTTAGTTTATTATCTTGGTTTTCAGCAGGATGGTTAAGAATTCTATTAATGAGTATTTTTAGAGAAGATTTTACAAGGAGCTCATATCAGTTCATCAGCCCTCATCAGTCCAACTATAGCAAGCTTGTTTTTATAATCTGTGCCTTTAAATTCAGAGTAGTTGAGAAGTAAATATCACACAATTTGTGCATGTGAGTGTGTGTATGTGTGTGTGTGTGTATGGGTGAGAGAGATAAAGAGAAAGAGAGAGGGAGAATTAGACTAATATGAGCATATGAATATAGAATAATTCTTTACCACTATATTTTCCACAAACATGCTATTGTAGAATTGTAATACTTGAAGCATCATTAGATCAAAACTCTCTGTTGAGGACCACTGTTTTAACATAGGAAATCATGGAAAAATGTATAATGTTCAGAAACCTGAATAGTTGTTTTCTAGTTACTCATTATGCATGGAATATTTTTTGGCTCTCTTGCCCACATGGAAAAAAAATCAACTCATATTGAGGGCAGAAACCATTTGGACTCATGTTTAGCACCTTATCTAGTATCTTCTGCATAGTCAGATTTCAGAGCATTTTCTTTTGAGTAAGTAAATGAGTGGGTAAGTTAATGAAAGAATTAATGAATGAATCAGTGATTAGCAAATGCTCCATATAGTTCACTTGACATGTATGAACTTGGGCTGCATTAGACAAAACGTTTTTACCAAACTACCAACTAAATTCAGAACCTAATAGGTTATGTGAAAATAAATCATCTACCTGGACATCTAAGACATATGACTGAAAAAAAAACAACATGATTCTACCACCCTGTGAAGACAGAGTGACATTCTGTTCTACCCCAACTCAATCCAATTCATCTCCCATGTTCTTGCTTATTGAACGATCATAAGTTTATGAAAGTCCTAATGTAAGCAGTGCTAGCAACGCCTTTGCCAGAAGGGGTTTGTTGGAAAAGGAGAGGACATTTCCAATCACACACCACGCATCACCTCTTCACTTATAATGAAAGGGCTCAGTATGTAAACCAGCCGTGTATGAATTGTACTTTTCCCTTACCCTGATTACACAACCCAAGTTCCATCCTTATAACCTTGGGAAGCTCTCAGTCCTTTCACTAATGTTTCATTTCTACTGATTATGCTATAAATATATTATTGAGATGTTTATGGTATCCAGGATTGCAAATATCTTATCTCCTCCTTCTCTCTGCCCATACACATTTAAGTGTTTTTTCCAGTGTTGGTCTGAAGAAAATGCCACAAGACAGCCTTAGAAACTAATGACGATGAAATATATAAATATTCTTTGGTTAAGTTTACATTGTTTTAGCCTTTAACATTTTATGTGCAAGGGAAAAAAAAAAACTCTCAAATTTTCTAGGGGATCGTGGAAGCAGTATGATTCTTTTTAAAAATATGTAAGAAAAATAGAGCTGCTATTCCTCAGGCTTTCTGTACCTCTGACACTTACTAACAATATACTTGCCAGTTTTTGTTTTTTTCATTTGGCAGCAAGAAAGAGGGATGTGGGCTCCCCAAAGGATTTGTTGTATTTGCCTGCATGGTTGTGGGGGATATGGTCTACTACTACATTTTTACGTGTAGAGAATATTGAGGCAAGTAAAATATAGATATGGAAATACATTGAATAATGATCAATATTAGTTATAGAGGAAGAGGACTTTGAGTTTAGTGACTGAAAGAAGTTCAGTACATGAAATGTATTATTTTCCTAAACTTAGTGACATTAATTTCCCATGTTATACAACATTTTCTATTCAAAAGTGCTATTATTGTCTCAACAGTCTGTAAATGACTCTTATTTCAGAGGTCATTTGGCCATCTTTTGTCTGGTTCTTCATATAGTAATAGACACATTGTGGGTTCTAAGTATGCAAATCATTATTCTTTTTGTTCTGAATTTCTATAGCACTTTTTTCTGTGAACACTCTACTCTTAGACACTGTGAATCTCATAAGAGTTCTGCAAACTGGATAATGAAATAGATAAATATTCTACCAAGACTACTATACAAATATATATGCAGGGAGTTTACAGGATGTCCACCCTAAAATTGATCTTGGATAGCTGGAAACAAGAACACATTTTATTCTTTTTTAATGTTCAGGCCTGTATGAGCCATTGGAGTGGTCCAATCCTCTAAACTTAACTGTTTCACAGTAGTTCATTCAATGTCATCATAAAGGTGTTAGTTATTCTTATTCTTATATATTATTTTTTGTTAACAGCTTTATTTAAAATTCATAAAAATAAAAGAACAAAAAAATGCAGCACAACAAGTTAAGGAAACATTACTCCTAAAAGTTTCTTTTTCAGGCACTTTTATCTCATCTCATTCCACCTGCTAACTCAATTGTTCCTCTAGTGTTCAGAAGATACACAAATGAACACAGTTTAGTTAAGTGACATAGTCAAGGTCTCCTTATTATCAAAAAAAAATGAAGAGAAAAAAAAAGCTTAACTGTATTCATATCCCACAAAACCAAACCTCATATTCTTTTTTTTATCTTTAGAATTAATATAGTACCAACTTTGCTTGTGCTACAGAAACAATACAATGCTGTTGTTACTTATAGTTCATAAATTACACTAGTTATATTTTATCTGTGTATTACCACATTCTTAACGCGCTGTATTAGAACATTCCTGTATTTATATTATTAACCACAATCCTCATCTACTTCCAATATAAATAATAAAAAAAGGTATTATTTTTAATATATGTGTAGGAGGGCACAAGCAAAGAAGCAGTCTTTTCCAGCAACATTTGGAAAAGAATGGAGAATGTTTCAACATGCTGAAAATTAGAACTCAATCTTTTTAAAAATTACTGTCCTTGCAGGGCCTCAGTGTATTTGAGAAGGCCGTTCTTGAATGTATTGTAGATGTCAGGGTTCCTCCTTTTCATGAAAAAGATGCTCAAGAAGAGAGTGTCCTAGTCTCCTTTCAGAGACATTCAGCCTGACCCACAATTTTCCAAGATAACTTTAGTGCTAAGGAAAGAAACAATTAAAACCCCCTTTGGTACATCACCATTAGTTATACTTTGGGCAGGTCTGGATTGAGTCATGGGTAGAATTAGCACTCTCTTCCTGGAAGGGTGAGAAGCAAACACTTTATTATGTGTTTTCACTCCCAAGTCTAAGACCCAAAGAGAAAAGCAGTTGTGAATAAAATCATTTGAATAGGACTATGGAACCTGAGGGCTGTCAGGATCTTAGAGCACATTGCTGATGGGGAAACTGAGTCTCAGAAAGTTGAAGGACTTGCTCCAGTTGAAACCATCAGATAGTGACAATCTCAGGAATCTAGTATAAGCATCTTGGGTTCCAACTTAGCAGGAGGATGTTTTATATTGTTGAGAGAAATAGAAAAAAAAAGTATAAAAATAAGTAAATAGAAATAGAAAAAAATGAAGTTTAAATCTTCTGACTTTTCTGTTCAGTAGAAGAAATTAAACTGTAGTGGACATTTTAAATTATACTGCTAAGGAAAAAGAAAGTATTAATTGTATCATTCTTTGCAAGGGCCAGTTAAGGCAAAATCCTGTGGTGAAAGGGGACATGAGATAGAAATAGAAAGAAGGGGAAAGAGAAGAGCAGATAAGAAGTGAGACAGAGTGAGAGGAAGGGAAACCCCCAAAGAATGATGGATCCTGAAACAGAGTCAAAGTTAGAGTAGGAAAGCAAAGTGAGGTGGAGGTGGGGGAAAAAACTTAATGCTTTTCTGCTTTAATCTCTCCCTGTCTGGGAACCTGCCTTGAGAATGACTCTTTGATTATTTTTTATCTTTAAGTTCCCACCAGATATTTAACTGATGCGAAAAGATTTCTAAATACTCTTTGTTCTTCATTCTTCATAGACTGTGAACAGTCAGCCAAGGCAGGTCGTCGACAGGGTGGAAGATTCTCCCTAAGCTTTAGAAGAAGGTGCCAGCAACTTATTTTCCTAACAGCTGGAAACATTAGAGCAAGCCATCATCTCTGGCCAGTGGTTTTCTTTCCACTAATTTACTCGAACCAGTGAATCTCATTATTGATTTCGATAATTTTACTGTCCTGGATTTATCCTTTGCAAAATATCTTGCCAAAGATGTAAAAATGACCAACAAACTCTACATGTGTTCAAACTATTGCTACATTGCTTGTTGCTTGAAGGGCAGAGGAAAAGTGGAAGAGGAAAGTTGAATTATTATAAAACTGCAAGTTCTTTAAGGACAAACAGTCTTCATTATTTTTAATTTCCCGAGGTTCTGAGCATAAATAGGTACTCATTAAATGTTTATTGAACAAGTTAATGAAAACAAAATGGTATTTAAAAAAAACAAACAAACGACCTTTTGGGTGTTTTCAAACATTTGTGTAGAGTTATTCATTTTAGATTTACAAAGCTATTCTACTCGTGTTTTGATACCAATAGGGAATGTGGTTTAATATAGAGGTTTCTGTTTAGATTATCTTAGGGAAAATGTTGGTATTTCAAATGTATTCATTCAACCTTTTTTGTCAAACTTAGGGAACAATGAAAAGATTATGAGTTAGCCTATTTTAGTGAAAACTTTGATGTTTGAAAGTGCTTATCAGCATAACTGGTGTACATAACAAAAGCTCCTAGTATTTAGAAGTCCCTGAGTAGCATGTGTAACAAGAAAAAAAAAATTTTTAATCAAAGCTGTAAAAAAGCAAGAAAATTAAGATGAGGAAGATGAAGAAGACAAAGATGAAGAAGATGATAATGATGACTAAGTTGGTTCTAGCATAGTTGTTTTACTTTCATATTTGTATTTTTTTTTTTTTCCTGTTTATAAAACATTTAAACCCTGGACAAAACTTACTCCTTCTAAAGAAAAGAATTGAAATGTGAGGCTGTGTTAGATTTGTTTTTAAACTGTGCAGTATCTTTTCTGATAGTTATCACACTACTGAATGTGTCTTTAGATATTCCAAGTCTGGTGGTCTTTTCAATAACCAACAACCTTGCATGGCATAGTATGAGGGTTGTATATTGGCATGGAAATTTGAAGCAGGTTCTTGTTGATGCATAGCAAATATTGGTTATAAATAGGGATGTTAGTGTTTTCCTTCCTCATTTGTCTCTGATGCATCTTATCCAAAATATTTGTCTTTCTGATAATTGAATACCGCTCTAATTGGGAAGAAAAAAAGGTTGCAGCTGTTTTGTTGACATCATGAATGCTAAGTAAACACAATTTTTATTAGTATTGTTGTCCTATTCATAGGTCTGAAAATATTCATTTTGAAGGGGAGCTAATCTTTTGCTTTTGCCCATTTTGGATCACATAATATTATGACAGTGTTCATCTTTTCATATAGTTTGCTGATAAAAATCTTTCATCTGCACACTCGTGATGGGGGTAATGAAATTGAATTGCAACAGTTTTCATCCATAACTGAAACTCAAATATCTAGTCAGTTGGTATCAAACTTTGCAAAGTCCAGTTACCACATTTACAACGTGAAAAGGATCGGATTATTAGAGTCAAACATTCTGTAGATCTGTCCTCAACAGACTAATAGAAAAGTATATTCTGATCTTTGCATGAGGATTCCACAGTCTTTAGCTCCCATTACCATGTAATGGTAGTTATATTTGCAGTTCCCACATTAAAGAACACCTGAGAATTTGTTCCCAAAAGTATGAGCTTAAAATACAAGACTGCCATATGAAATTCTGTTGATGTCCATTGAGGGTTCTATGAAAGTTCTGGCTGTAAATGTCTTTCCCAATTTATCTAAATATGGACTGTTTAGGAATTTGAGATTCTCTATTACAATTAAATATTTTTAATTAATTGGGCCACATTTAAGCTAGGGTATATTTTCATATATTATGGTTTGCCCCTTTATGAACGAAATAGACACAAGGAAAGATGACAATTGAACTTTGCATCTCAATTACAGTTATCCAATTTCTTCAAATTTGGTTTTTCTTTATATTCCCGGAACAACTTAATGAACATTTCTCTGTGCCTGCTATAAGGATGTCTTTGAGGACATCTTCATTAGGTTAGAGTTTCCTTCTTTGTAAGTAAACTTGGAAGAAATAGCTTGGTTTTACTAAGAGCAGTAGTTTATCCACTGAACAATTGATTTCCATTAAATTTTATGATCCTGATTAAGTCTATAACTGACAAGTTTCTTTATTGGGTTCTGGAAAGCTTAGAATCAAAACTGGCTTACATAAAGAAAGAGTGTAGATATTTATTTTTAAAATTATTATTACTGTCAAAAATAGCCTCATCCTTGTTTTGCATTTGCTGTTACTCTTTTAGTATCATTTTCATACTTTATTTACCCTTATTAAAATTATAAAAATTCATTTAAACACTTAGATGGCAAGACTATTTGCCAGGGACTGTTGTAAGGACTTTGCTTCTATTATCCCATCTAATCTTCACTACAAACCTATTGGAAAGATGTAATATTAAACCTATGTCTTTGGGAATCCATGGCCCAGAGACTCAAGTAACTTGCAAAAGGCCACAGAGCTAAAAAGAAGCAGAGATAAGATTTGATCCCAGTCATTCCGGATCCAAAGCATATGCTCAGAGCAACTACATTCAAATGCCCTATTGTATACTAGACACTGTAGCATCTGCCTCTTTATTTTATTTTTTTTAATTTCTTATTTTTTTTATTTCTTAAAAGATACGTAGATTACATGAATGTTACACAAAAAATATAGAGATTCCCATATGTCCCGCTCCCCACACCTCCCACACCCTCCTACATAAACAACATCCTTCCTTAGTGTGGCACATTCACTGCAATTGATAAATGCATCCTGGGGCTTTGCCACTGAGCATGGACCATAGTTCACATTGTAGTCTATACACTCTTCCACACAATTCTGCAGATTATGGGAGAATATAAAATGGCCTGTATCTGTCATTGCAATGTCATTCAGGACGATTCCCAAATCCTGAAAAAGCCTCTGTGTTACAGCTGTATTTCCCTCCCCCTGCCCCCAGAACCTCCAGTGGTCACTGCCTCCACATCAATGTTGTAATATCTTCCATTGCTAGAATCACAGTATATCTATAGTAGAATACCAGTAAGTCCACCCTAGTCCGTAGTTCATTCCCCAATCCTGAAGATTCTGGGATGGTGATGTCCACTCCACCTCTAATTGAGAGGAGGCTTCAATCCCATACAGCTGATGGATGGGACTCTCTTGCTTGCAGTTGCAGGCTCTCTCATTTCCTTGGTGTGGTGGTTGTCCTGGGTAAGTCCAGTGAACTGGAGAGTACATGTTGCAACTCCGCTGAGGCTCTGGGCCCAGCTGGCATCTACCTCTTTAAATTAGTTCTTGAATAAGGTAGAGTTCATCAGAGTAAATGCACACAGTAAGGATTACCAAGTCTCCCTGGCTTTGTTGGTGCTAGAAAAACCTGTAATTCTGCAGTCTTTTCCTTGCTATGTTTCTAATGCTCATTACTCAAGCCACCATGGGCCTTCATAATTTTAGCATTCTTTCCCACATTTCAGGTAGGAAGTGATTGAATTGAAAACACAAACTTTAATTAAAACTCCAAGGTTTATTTTAATAGCTTTGATCCTTAATTTGATTTGGCATCTTTGTAGATGAGGACCTTTAACCTTAATTCTGCTGTCAACCCACAAGAATTTTTATCTACCCTGATGATAAAATTAAAATTAGAGAACACTTATTTTCTGTGTGTATCCACATATGTATTGGTCTACAGGATTTGCAAAATAATTTAAATATTTACACTTTAATGCCCTCAATTTATATAAGTAGCTGGCTATTGGCCAATGGGGATTTCTCTGCTTCTTAAAAGCTCCAAGTAGAAGGACGAAATATGCCTGTTCTGTCAAGCTCTCTTTTAACCAACCCATTATCATTGAAGTTTGATTAAAATTTATAGTAGATTTTCTTCCACCTCCATTCATCAACAAAGCAGGACTGCATTCACCAAGTACCAGCCATTTTACTAGTCACTGGCAATAAAGGAATGAAAAAAAAAATATCCCAACCCAAGGAAGGTCATGGTTTACTGAGTAACAAAGCAGGTATTTCCAGCAAAACATGGTAAATATTATAGGTACCTGAAAACTATTGAATGTCTATAGTGAAAAGTTATGTTTATTGTATGAATAAATGAATAATTTAGGTATGCACAGATGGCTGCAGACACAAAGAGGAAAATAATTTGAATTCATCTTTGAAGAGTCAGTTAAGGATGCCTAGAAGTGGTATTTAGCTGAATTTTGGAAGATAAATCAGATTTTGGAAGGCAGAAGTGAAAAGATCATGACATGCAGAGGAAACAGTCTTAGCAGCTCACGTTTAGGGCTGGGCATCCAAAACCCTGATGCGCTCGTTTCATCAATTATATGTTCTACAGAAAATTCTCCGAGGATTTTCTACTTGCTTATCAATGTCTGCATAATTGAGGCTTGTCAAAATGCCTTAAAAACAAAAAAGAAACAAGGTTTATTCACTTCGGGCTTTTACAAATTCCCCTTTAAATTGCCTCTGCTCATCATTTTGACACTAACTATGCAAAAATGATATCAAGCAAAACCAAATAACAATCTGGGCACGATATAATGGCATCTGATTGAAGTATGATACTGGACATGAAATTTAATTAACATAAAAGTCACTTCTCTTAAAAAGACTGACATATTTCTTAGTCTTCTAAATGGTGTCAATCCAACATATATTTATTGACTGCCTTTATATATGACAGATGTGGTACAAGGTGGTTTTTTTGTTTGTTTGTTTGTTTGTTTCTTTTTTTAGGAGGTATCAAGGATAAAACCAGGACCTTGTACATGTAAAGTAAGTGCTCAGCCACTAAGCTACACCCACTCTGCAGTATAAGGTGTTTTGAAAAGGAGAACATGACTTGTACCCACCATCACTGAGTTTATTTTCAGCTAAGGGTAGGAAAGTAGATGATGATATGGTAAGATAATTGAAATAGAATCATAGTTCAGTTCTAAGTCACTCCTAAAAACTTTCTCTGTTAATTTATAAATTCTTTTGGTTCTCAGTTTCTTTATCTGTTAAGTGAAGTATGTGGATTAGATAATGCCTGTACTTCCTTCATTGTCTGAAGTTTCATAATTCAAAGTTTCCATGTTATTAAGTTTATTTATCAGAAGAAATTTTTACTTAACCAGTCTTTCAAAATTTGTTCAGAGGCCAACATTTTTGGAACTTCCTCTGTATAGACAAATCATCCACTTTTTGCAGTTTTTTTTTTTCAGGAGAAAAATTTACGTAAACTATAGTATTGAGAGTTGGCCATTCTTCTTTGTAATCTGCGCTAAATCTTTTCATTAAATGGGCATCCTTCCCAAACTCAGAAAGAGTAAATGGTTCTCAATGATATATTGAACTTTGACTTTAAGTTAAAGTCTCATTGCATTTACTTGCAAATTGTGTCACTACAATGTTAAAGCAAGGCAATGCAAAGCAGAAACATTAAGTCACTCAGCTGGTTGCATCATTTCTATGGTGAGAAACAATTGGACTGATTTTTCTGATTGATATTTTCATTCATTCATTCAACTGTGCTCCCTATTCATTCTATTCTTTGATTGAGACAGATGTTTTTGGTGTATTGTGAACATAGCCTGATCACTTGTGTAAAAGCAAAGCAAATTTAAAATAGAGGTATACAAAAGGTCAGTGGAAATAATAAAAGTTAACAGAAACATGGTTCAGTTGGTAAACCATGTGGAATATTAAAAATGTACCCTAAAATTTAATATATGAACACTCTAGTAAACCCGAATTGATTTATTGAATTGTTCAACCAACACTCATCTTCTACCATGTTCCAAGACCTGTACTGGTCATTGAGAATAGAAAAACAAATGAATGCTCTTAATTAGGATGAATACAAAAGTATGTGAACACATGTTGCCTTTATGCAATAAGTATTTGTTGTTCCGGGTATAGTACAAGGTACAGAGGATAAAGGGAAAATAAGGCAGTTAGAGATTCTTCCTAGAGTTTGTAGTCTAGCTTAGAAAGATGGACAAGACAATTAATTATAATACGCTCTATTCATTGCCATGATAAGTAAGATATATATGTAGTCCTATGAGATATTTACCTGGTATAAGAATAAGGGAATCAGAAAACCAGGAAACAGTCTCTCTAAGAAAGCAGTATTTAAACCCAATCTTAAAAGAAAGTGTGATTTATTAAGGAGCAGAGGAAGAGGGCAATGGGTGGGGTGTTAACTAGCAGAAGTACTAGCAAGTATGGAAACATGGTGCCATTTTCCAGTTTATTGAACCAAAGCCTTCAAGTATCAATATCCCAAGTTTCCCAAGATTAGAATCAATATACAATTAATGACATCCTAAGGACTGATCTAAGTTAGATGTATCCTGATAAATCTTCATGAAAACAAAGAAAAGAAAAGAAAATAAGGAAGTTTCCAAATTTTGGAGATCAAGCAACTCTTTTAAATGACATTTTAGGAAGGAAGGTGAAATGCATTTAATCAAATTAACTTGTAGGGTCCATGAATGGTGCATAGTTTATCTTCCCTAGAGAATTTTAACCACTTCAATTTTAAAGGAAACAAGTTCCTCAGAAAGGTACTAAGGAGAATAAAATTTAAGCTTTATGTGATATTTAAAGTGATATTAATGAAAAGGGGAGGTGTTTTATTGAACAAGATAGTCTGTTTTCAATTTTATTTTTGTCACATAAACTTTCAATTTCCCTTTTAAAGTCTTGCTTTCATGGGAATGAACTATATATACTTGGTCAAAATGTATAACAGTTCATAAGTGCTTAATAAATATTAGTTGCAATATTATTATTATTAACATAGATTTCTCAAATTTAGACTACTGAAAGAAAATTTCACCTTCAGGGCATATTCTCCTTGCTCAATATTATTTTATACTGCTGGCTTTGAAAGAGACCAAAAAACAGCCATATGATATATGTTACACTACAGTCTTATGTTTTAGATTTAGCTAATGAAAGATATTTTAGTTTTTTAACTCTGTAATCTCACTCTACCATATCATAGCAATGTAGCTGTTTACTTGTTACCTGTTGAGGAGAAACTGTCTTCAGTCACAAAGGAAATTCCTGTTTTACCTTTTCCTTCTCTGTACCTAGCCAAGTTCCTGTTTTCCATTCCTTTCTCTGTCTGAACCAGGCAAGATTTAGGAATTTACAAGAAGAATGGGAAAATTGAAACTGAGTATTGAGAATTAACAAATAGCTATAATCACTGAATTATTATACAGAGGATCTCTTCAGAAATGTATTTCTTTGATTCTAAATACTATGTTTGATTTTTATAACTGTGTAATCTTTAACTGGTAACTAGCCCCTGCTGGTATTCTCCCTTATCTTATCACCCATGCCTGAGCTAGATATAGTCAATTCTTAACACACCCCTGATGGACAATTTTGTTTAGTCTAAGAGATTTACAAAGGTTTGGCTTAAATCTACTTATTCATTTTCTTATGTGGATTGATCTATTTATAAACTTATATATTTCCCCAGCCAAGCTTAATCATTTCATAATGGATGTTATTTAAGCAATTTGTGACTCAGTTTGTAACCTGTAATCCAGTTTTACCCCTGCCAGCCTCTGGGGCCAGCACTTACACACTGTCATTTAAATAAAGCAATCAATATCCCTTGACATTCCAACATCCCTATCCCCACCTTTTTTGGTCTGAAAATAATAAAAACCCTAACCTTTTTTGTTTGGGTAAGCTGACTTGAGACTTACTCTCCTGACCTCCTCTGGCTTAATAAAGTGCTTTCCTTTGCGTGATCAACCTTGGTGGGGACTGTAATTCTCTGTGCCAGGCAAGAACCCAGGGATCTCATGTGGGTTCCCTTCAGCTTCTACTGTGGAATCTAGAGATCTGAAGAAGCATCACTATCAACCTTACAAACAATAAAAGCCAAGTATTTCAAACTCATGGCATTTAAAAATCCTTCTGGAAAGCTGAGATCACAGAGCAGCCAAAAGAGGTGGTATCTGCAGGACAACAGGAGATGCAAACACTCTCACTGGGCTACACAGCCAAGCATTGGTAACGTTGGAGAAAAAGGCAGATGCGGAGACTGTTGATTGCAGGCAGGAAGTTTATTGAGAAGCTCTCCCAGCAAAGGGGGTCTGAAGAACAGACTTCAGGCCACCCATGGAAGGTGGTGGATAAAGTACATCAATAGGGGAGGAAACGTTAGTCTGTGGGGAGGGGGAGAGACTGAATATAACTTGTGGCCATTAAGGGGCTGGAAAAGTGAATTATTCCTGTGTATGGCTAAGGGGTAGTGGGCTAGGAGGTGGGGTATTCTTGGAATGCAGGAAGGGTTGGTGGGCCTGGGCCCGAAAGGGGTGATGGTCCTTATCTGCTCCAGTCCACTGTGATATATATCTTTTGTTCATTCCTAGGGGGAGATGGGCTGCCTCTGCACACATAGGCATGGCGTTATGACCTATTAATCATCGCAAACCTCATAAGGGGGAACCTCTAATATTCCTAACTCTTTATATATATATAGGATGAAGGACCTAAGTAATGAGAATACTGGGCAGAGCAGGTAAGAGGATTCGGGACATCAACTCAGTCTGTCTACTTCCTGCTGTTACAGGGCGGTAAAGAGCTCCCTTCCATTTTGTCCAGTGGGTTCTGATTTCTGGTCCCGAAGAAGTTGGTATTAGCGTTCATGTAGCCGGAAGATGTTGTCCACATATTCTTGAGTTGTTGATTGTATGATTCAGCGTATGAATCAGATGAGAAGCTGTAAGAGACAAGGACCAGAAAGAAGCAGCAGCAATTCTATCAGTAGTGGTGTTATAATGGGTAAAAGGATTGATTTTAGGGGTGAGGAGAAATAAGAAAGAAATGAGGATAACCATGATTGATTTCTGTAGCTGTTGTCTCAGGCCCTCTAAATGATTTCTATGTTTTCCTTTAAAATTTTGAGATTTTCTTCTACTTGCCCTGTTCTGTTAATATAAAAAACAAGTTTCATTTATGATTTCATGAGTGCCTCCTGCAACAGCAGTGAGGACATCCAATGTGCTTCTATTTTGTATGACAACTGATGCCAGGCTGTTTATTTCTAGTTGATTGTTTATGGCCTGTATGGTTGCATTCCAGGATAGCTGTAATGTGAGGGAGATATTTAGATTAGCTCGTTCTAATATTGGAAGACCTACAAACCAGAACAGACTGCGGAAGATGGTGTGTCCTATGCCAGGTTTTTCTAGGATTGGATTATCATGGGCATGATATCCAAATTCTGGGTCTCCTAAGAAGTGCCTCTTTTTTCGTTCACTCAGCTGTTGAGGCCTCAAGTTAGGTTTCAAGAAAAGAACCGAGATTAGGTATTTGTCCAGAGGAGGCCATATCTTGGGGTTTCAGAATGGTGGCGTTAGGAATAATAGATACTATAGTGCAAGTTCCTGTCCACGTGGTAGGAAGTGTTAGGTAGGCAGTATTACCACACAGAAAATAGAAACCTGTGTCCACAAGCTTTAGTGCCATTGAGAGGCCTGAGGGAATACAATAAGAATGTGGGTGGTTGGGGATGCCGAATATTTGGGTTCCACCATATACTACATTAACACGTAAGGGAGAGTAATGGGGTTTAGAAAGGTCATATGTTAGTTTAGTCTAAGAGAGGAGATTTCGGGAAAGAAAAGTGAAGAAATTCTTTGTTTTTTTTCTAGGTTTTAACCTAAATTGTATAATTGTCCCGATTGTGTTCCTACTCTGAATAACTCGATTTGTATATAAGAGCTATTGAAGCACAGTACATTTTCACTATAATTTTTATTGCTTACTCGTGTAGGTAGTGTTTGATTGAAGCCTGAGACATTCCAAAATAGGGTTGAATTAAGATATTTGTTTGGCACTTTTAAATCTGCCTGCCAGGACAGTGTAGTAGTGTTAAAAAGTAGGGTATGATTCCAAGATTTAGTGGGTATATATCCTAAATTAGTTGCATAAGGTCGTGTGGATAGGTACTTAAAGCCTAAAAAAGGTCTGTCCATTAGGACTGTGACCATACCAATAAAATTTGAATTTTCCTCCAAATGAGACATGTTTAAGGCCTGATGGAGAATAAGTATATCTTCGTATTCTGGTAAACTTGGCGGGGGAAGGTGGGTTCTGTAACCTGTTGGCCTCCAAAGCCAGTGTATTGTGGGCGAACATGCAGGAAAGTTTCTGGGCTTAAAGGAAAGCGAGTAGGGATATAGTTTCAGCATAGGTATGCTCAGGGCATATCCAGCAATCGGAAAGGTTAATTGCGGTGGCTATAGTTTGGATAGTGTCTGTAAGGGGGAGATACGGGGTTTTTTGAGAGATTAGTGCAAAGAGGAGTGGGAAGATAAAATATAGAGCGTCCATTGCGGAGAGACTTTAGTCAGTAAACAAAAGAAGAGGATGGCAAAGGAGAAGAGTAAGATTTCTCCGGGGTAAAAATCAGAAAAATCTCCTTGTAACTACAGGTCCTGAATAATGTCAAGGTATTGCTCGAACGAAAGGGTGCAAGAGACAACCAAGTCAGCTAAGTATGAGGATAGAAAACTACAGAAAGTGTTGCCTCTGGGTAGTACCATGTGTGTTGATGCTGCCAGGCTCAACAACAAGCCATGGAAGGAAAGGGTAAAGAGTTAAGAAGAACCTGAAGTGTCAAAAGGGAAAAGGGGCGATACGCCCTGTGTTCGGTGTGTTGTCACCTCTGCCCTTCATGAGTTTCAATCGAAAGGTCCCCTAGAGGTTCACAGGTGTACTTTTCTTGAGCCTCGGGGTCTCATAGTCTGCTGTCTGCAGAAGGTGGTGGAGCCAGCTTCAGTCTGGAAAAGTGTAACTACGACAGGAAATTCAAAAGTTTTGCTGTGGTGGGGATGGTTAGAAGGACAAGGAAAGGACCCATCCACTTTGGGGTTAAAGGTTTGGGGTATAAGGCCTTTAGGTAACCTAAAGGCCTTATACCTTATTCATCACCTGGATGAATAAGCAGCGAAGGTACAGAAGATTCCAGCGCAGGGAGAGTAAAGTCAATTAGCTGATGCAGGAATGAATGCGTTTGTGTTAGGCCGACTATACTGCTGTCGAAATCTGATGGCTGGGAGGGTTCACTGGTAAGAGTAAAAGGGTGTCCATACTTGATATCAAAGGGGCTTAGGAAGTGTGATTTTCGAGGAAGGGTTTGAATTTTCATGAGACTAAGAGCAGAAGTTCATTGCATGGTGCCTGTACCTGCATTGTTAATTGGGTTAAGTGTTGTTTTAGGATCCCATTCATATGCTCAACTTTTCCGGAGGACTGAGGTGTGTAAGGAATATGTAACTTCCGGGTAATTCTTAAGGCACTACAAACCCCTTTTGTGATCTGTGAGGTGAAGGCTGTCCCATTATCTGACTGCAGAGAATAGGGAAGGCCAAATCTGGGAATTATTTCTGTTAACAGGATGATAATTATATTAGCCTGCTTGGAGGCGGTTGAAATGCTTTAACCCATCTGGAAAAGGTATCTACAAAGACCAAGAGGTATTTAACCTTCCTCACAGGTGGCACGTGGGTGAAGTCTAATTGCCAGTCTTGTCCTTGCTTAGGGCCTCTAAATTGGTGGGCTGTGAAAGAGAGAGGTGAAGAGCTCCATGGATATTAGTTTGTTGACAAATAGAGCAGCTTTTTGTAATTTCTTTTAAATATTTTGAGAGTTCAGGGCAGTGTAGAGAGTTAGAGGTTGTGAAAGAAGTTTGTGTCCTACATGGTACTGGTTGTGCAGGGAGGTGAGAATGCCATGTGTTTTTAATTCAGGTAAAATAATTTTTCCATTTTTCATGAACTACCCCTCAATTTGTTCTACTCCCATAAGGGAGAACTTTGAGGTTTCTTCAGGTGTATAAGGAGGGGCAGGGTATGGAAGTGCTAGGAGAATGGGTGTGACAGTGGATTGTGAACCCAAGTAGGGTTGGGTTGCCTGTGCTTTGGCTTTAGTGTCAGCTCTGTTATTGCCAACGGATATAGGGGAATTTGATATTTGGTGCCCTTTGCAGTGAATTAGAATAACTTGGGTTGAAAGTGATGCCACTTTGCATAATTATAGGATGAGATCTTTGTTGACAATGAAAGATCTGCTGGAAGTTAGGAACCTTCTCTCCTGCCAGATGGGAGCATGTGAGTGTAGAATGTGATATGCGTTTTGGAGTCAGTGTAGATGTTTAGGGCTTGTCCTTGCCTCTGACTAGTGCTCTGGTGAGGGCTATAAGCTCACCTTGTTGTGAGGTCATGCCAAGGAGAAGGGGACATGACTCAACAGTTTCAGTTAAGGTTACAATAGCTTATCTGGCCTGAGTGAGGGTGTTGAGTTTTGTAGAACTGCCATCCATAAACCATGTATGAGTTGGATTAGGAAGAGGGGTGACGACAATACTAAAAAGGAGTTTGACAAGGAGATCAAGCACTTCACTACAATCATGCGTGTAATTAGTGTCAGGTGTTTCTGGGGGTGGGTTGGGTTCAGTGGGAAGGAGGGTGGCAGGATTGAGAGGAGGACAGCGGTGTAGGAAGACTCTGGGGTTTTGTAGAAGGGTTGCATGGAGGGTTTGGAGGCAGGCAGAGGAGATAAATGCAGTAGCTTTGTGAGTTAAGAGAGGAGGTAAGGAATGTGAGGAAAAAACATCGAGATGATTTATCGGGGATAGTTTAAAGCATTCTTGCACAAGAAGGGAAGCAGTGGTGAGGGTTTTGAGGCAAGTAGGCCAACCAAGGGTTATAAGATCTAACTGTTTAGAGAAGTAGGCAATGACTCGATTATCGGGGCCATAGGTTGTGTTAAGATTCCTAGTACATACCCAATGTTGGGTATCAACGTAGAGGGTAAAGGGTTTAGTGGGGTTAGGGAAGGCTAGAGCGAGTGCAGTTATTAAGTCTTCAAGTTTACAGAAGGCAGACTTGAGTGACAGGGCAATCGAGTGGCTCGCGCAGGTCGCCAGAAGTGGCTTGGTAGAGAGGTTTAGATATAGACCCCAAATTTGGAATCCAGAGATGGAAAAAGTTGACTAACCCTAAAAAAAAAAGGAGATCTGCCTTGGTATGTGGGAGGGGATAGTCCCTGATGAGTTAGATTCGATCTGGAGTTAGATGCTTATGTGAGGGGGAGAGATGAAGACTGAGATAGGTTATTTGGGTGTTGAAAAATTGTCCTTTGCTTGGGGAGACGCGATATCCCTTATACCCCGAGAAAGTTAAGTAGAGTAAAAGTGGGGGTTATAGAGGTTTGTAGGGAGGGGCTACAGAGGAGTAAGTCATTGACATTTTGGAGGGAAGCTGAAGGTCAGAGAGATCTCAGTATAGAGCCTGTCCAAAAATGTGAGGACTGTCTCTAAAGCCTTGGGGAAGGACCATCCACGTTAACTGTTGGGAGTTTAGGGGGTCCTCAGGGTCTGCTCACGTGAAAGCAAAATTGTCTTGGGAAGTTTTTCACCTAGGGGAAGAGGGGAAAAGGCGTCTTTGAGGTCAATTACGGTCTAATGTGTAGTTTGAGGAGGTATATGTGACAAAAGACAGTATGGGTTAGGAACTAGGGGAAAGATAGGCTGTGTGGCTTCATTAATAGTTCTAAGATCTTGTACAAGGCAATAGCTCCCATTTGGCTTCTTTATTGTCAGGATGGGGGTGTTAAAGGGTGAATTAGTTGGGCACAAAAGACCAGCAGCACAGTTTGTCATAGTGGGTTTAAGACCTTGTTGAGCACTGAGGGACAGGGGATACTGAGGAATTTTTGTGAAAGAAGAGGGTTTTTTATGACTATATTAACAGGATGGTGGTGTGTTGCGACTGAAGGAGAATTAGTATCCCAGACCTGGCAACTTATTTCTGCCTGCAGTACAGGATGAATATCAGTAGGGATTGGGGAGGAGGTTTGTGTGGTAGACAGGAGGAGAAGGAAGCTGGTTTGGGAGGAAGGGAGTGTAAAAGAAATAGAGGAGTGGAATTTAGACAGTATATCATGACCTAGGAGTGGGGAGGAACATGGAGGGATTATGAGGAATTTGTGGGAGAACGTGTGATTTTCTATTGAACATATGATGTGACTTGGTAATTAAAGGGGAAGAAGGAATGCCGTTATCCTCCACAATAGAGATTGAGGAAGTGGATAAAGGTCCTGAATGTTCTATGAGGGCTGAATATGTGGCCCCTGTGTCCATTAAAAATGAAATCAGTTTAACTCCAACCTTGATGATAACCCTTGGTTCAGACTTACTGATGGTGATGTGGGGCCGTCTGGAACCAGGGACCCGTCAGTCATCCTGCCTTAATCCAAGGAGGTCTGGAAAGGATGATCCTGGCTACAGATCTTTAGGGTGGGCTGGAGGAAATTTCCTGGAAACAAGGATTTCGGGACAGTCTGACTTACAATGACCTTTGCTGCGACACACGGGGCAAGGCCCCAGTGGGGGTCTGGGATAAGGGCAGGAGCGTGCCCAATGCACATCCTTTCCACACTTGAAACAGGGTCCCAGGGCAGCCGGAGGGAAGAAGAAGAATTAGGTTTCTGAGAATCAGACCTGAGGGCAGCAGCTAGGAGGAAAGTTTTAGCTTGATCCCCTTTGTGCTTTTCTAATTTAGCTTCCTTTTCTCTATCGTTAAAGACCTTGAAGGCTGCTTTAATTAGGTCTTTCTGAGGGGTATAAGGGGGCCATCCTCTAATTTTTTCCTGTTATCTGGATAGTATTGAGTGATAAAGTGGGTGTGTAGGCATAGTAGACCAGTTTCTGATTCAGGGTCTAAGTCAGTGTATTTGAGGAGAGACTGGGTTAGTCTATTTATAAAAGCAGCTGGATTTTCATCATGTTTCTATGAAATTTCTTTAATCTTATCCTAATTAACTGCCTTAAGGGCATCCTTTTTCATGCCTTCTATGATGCAAGTTAAAAAGTGGGCCATGCAGGGAAGGTCAAGGAAACCTGGCTGATAGTCCCAGGGTGGATTAGTGGTGGGAACTGTGGTGGGCCTGCTGGGTGTCTAATTAGGGTCTTGAGTTGTATGGAATCTGTGAAAGCAGTAACTGCAGTCCAAATGCAGTTTTTTTTCTTCTGAAGTAGTGGAGGAAGTAATGATAAGGCATGCATCCTGAGAGATAAGCTCATAGGAGTATGTGAGATGTTGGAATTCCTTAATGTATGTGGCAGGGTTTTCAGAGAAAGATCCTAATCTGCTTTCTATTTGACACAAATCTAAGAGTGAGAAAGGAACCTGTATCATAGCTATTCCTTCGGCTCCTGCCACTTCTCGGAGGGGTAAGGGGGGGGTGGAGTCTGTGTAGAGCTAAGAGGTGGGGAAGGGCTAGCCTTTGTGCCTTTGTATCAAGAGAGGTGGATGATAGCAACGGGGGAGGGGAAGGGCGTAGTCTTCGCGAACAGGTATGAGGGGGAGAAAAGGGGGAGCAGAGGGCCACGTGGTGGAAGATGGAGGATGTGAAAGTGATAATGATGAGGGGACAGTGGAAGTGGGGATGGAGGGTGAGGGCGGAGATGAGGGTGAAGGTACATAGGGAGGAGGTGCGGGAGGAACCTGGTCTGCTGGATGGAAGTCGAGATTTTCGGGGGTTGTAGGGAGTGTGAGAGAGGAGAAGGAAAGTTTTTTGG
Organism: Cabassous unicinctus; assembly: GCA_029593785.1. Taxonomy (NCBI): domain Eukaryota; kingdom Metazoa; phylum Chordata; class Mammalia; order Cingulata; family Chlamyphoridae; genus Cabassous; species Cabassous unicinctus. The sequence continues at coordinate 59,320 of JAQZBX010001031.1, read as the reverse complement.
AGGGTTTTTGGTGTAAAGGAAAGATTTGATAAGAGAAACAGGATTGGCAAAGGGAGGGATGATTACGAAGGAAAAAAAATGCCTGAAGGTAAGGAATTTCCAACTCCTTGCTGGTGCTCTGGATGAAATTCTCTAAGACTCAGAGAATCTGGAAATCAAAGGTGCCATTGACTTTCATTGTCCAATTTGTATTGCAGCCACACAGAGGTCAAATACAACATGAGTTTTTTAGGTCTGATGTCTCCTTTGGGGTACAGCATTTTAAGGTTGTGAAGGAGACAACCTAGAAGTGTGGTTTCCGGGGGGGTGGGGGGGCAAAATCAAATTCCCCTTTTAAGTTGCATGGGTGAGATTAAGGATTCTTAAAACAGGGAGATTCTGAGTAAGGCAGGCATCCCCGAATCAGTCAGAAATCCCTAAGGAAACAAGAGACCACATTTGGAGCTGGATGTCTCCGGAGCCAAGGGGTCTCTACCCACGAGGACACGGGCCTTCCCTGGAGTCAGTGAGGATCACTGACCTAGTGCTAGGATTTTCAGTTTTCAGTGGGTTGTCCTGGACAATAGAAAAAGGGGAGAGAGAGAGAGCAGGATCCTCAGGTGAAGAAATCCTTGACTCACCCACCTATGATTTGGTGTCCGGTGTTGGATGGACTTTTTCAGCAGCGGCAGGGTGGAGATCCCTCACCAATCAATCAATCTCAGCGACCCCAGACCTGGGTTTTTAGGCACCAAATGTTAGAGAAAAGGGCGGTGCTCACTGGGATGCAAAGACTGACGATTGCAGGCAAGAAGTTTATTGAGAAGCTCTCCCAGCAGAGGAGGTCTGAAGATTAGACTTCAGCCCACCGGTGGAAGGTGGTGGATATGACTTTATACATTACATCAATAGGCGGGGAAACGTTAGTCCATGGGGAGGGAGAGAGACTTAGTACAGCCTGGGGCCAATAAGAGGCTGGAAAAGTGAATTCTTCCTGTGTATGGCTTGGGGGTAGTGGGCTAGGAGGTGGGGTATTCTTGGAATGCAGGAGGGGTTGGTGGGCCTGGGCCCAAAAGGGGTGAAGGTCCTTATCTGTTCCATTCCACTGTGATGCGGATCTTTTGTTCATTCTTAGGGAAAGATGAGCTGCCTCTGTGCACATAAGCATGGTCTTATGACCTATTAATCATTGCAAACTTTGTAAGGGGGAACCTCTAACAGGTAAGAAGTGAAAAGCTGACAAATCAGTAAATGAAAATAGTTGCCAAATTCATGAAAGCCAGTTGTGGACATTATGGACAGTTTGAAACCTGTAAGTGCCGCAGAAATTTGGTGAGTTAGCACCCTCTTGAGCTCCATTGATCACTCACAGAGAATATCAGAGAATATCAATGAGTACCTATTGTGATGTAGATCTGAGTAAGGCAATAGAATCCCTGTGGCAAAGGCAAATAACTCTGTCAGTGTGGACCCCTCTCCATTATCTCCACTAATGAACAACAAAAGAATTAATCTGTAGTAGGGAGGGATAAAGGAAGCACTACTGCCCAAAAGGCATAGGGAAAACTCACCACAAGTGGAAGAAAGGAACTGGGAGTGGGAAGAAAGTTTCTCCTGCCTAAAGGATAGGATTACTTGCTGAGCTCACAACTACATACAAAGGAAGGGTAGTAATTAAGGTCACACCCCTGAGACCTAGGAATACAATGTATACCTAACTTCAAGGCTTTATCAGATCATCAAAGATCCCTACCTCCCAACCTCACTAAGCTACCATCAAATAACAAGCAATGGAAAAATACTGCTGGGAGAGGGATGAGAGGGAAAAGAGCATACAAATAGAACCTCTTGAGGAGCAAAACAAAACAAAACAACAAGAAAGACCTAAAACTCACAATCAAACAGACATTCCTCTGGTAAACCAACTCCCATCCCAAACACAATCTTTCTTTACAGAATTTGAAGACTCTGTTGCACTGTTGGTCACCACAGCAGCAACAAATCCCAGAAGCAGCACAATTCTTCAGTAGATTAACTCAAATTCCTTCACTAAAGGTCTAGAAGAAGGAAAGGCATACCCATTATGAAGCACAAAATGTATTTATCTAGTCTCTAGTGTACTACACAAGTTGTATATCTTAGAACAACAATAACAAAAAATTCAAGGCATAGGAAAAAAAACAATTTAAAAACACCCCAGAAGACAAAGTTATCAAGAAACCAGATTCCAATATGACACAGATGTTGTAATTATCTGCCAGAAAATTTTACAGTAAATATGGTTTATTTGTTAAAGACTATAAGGGTAGACAACATGTATAATCAGATGGATAATGAGATAGAAAGTATCAGAAAGAATCAGATGGAAATGGTAGAAAAAATGCTGATAATGTTAGAGAGGAAGAATGATTTCAAACAGCTTGTATGTACAGGTAACACATCTGAAGTTATTTAACTTGAAGACAAATCAAAAAAACTCACCTACACTGAAATACAAAATGACAAAAGATGATACAATAACAACAAAAATAAAAACAACAACAGAAGTAGGCCAGAACATACAAGAATTGTGGGAACATATCAAATATTGTAAAATGTATATTGAACTCCCAGAAGGAGAGAGAATAAACAAGGGATTTTCCAAAATTAATGTAAAACACCACATCAGAAATCCAAGAAGATAGAGAATGCCAAGCAGGATAAATATCAAAAAAACACAAATAGTAAAATAAAATAAATAAAATAAAAAAGTAAAACACACTTAGTGTATCAAATTAGAACTGATAAAAATGAAAACAAAGAAAAGATTTTGAAGTTAGCCGGGGGGGAAAAAAACACATTACATAATGAAAAACAAGGATAAACATAGCAGAAACCATACAAGCAAAAATGAAAACAAAAACAAAAACACAGAAAAGAAAAGAAGAAAAATATTGCCGAAAGAAAACTGCCAAAAATAAAAACCATCAACTCAGATCTTAAAGCCCTGAAAAATATATTTTTAATATGAAAAAGAAATAAAGTCTTACTCAGAATTAAAAAGTCAGGTTGTTTAGCTTTTGCCAAAAAATCAATTCCAAAAGAATATTAAAGAAAGCCCTTAAGGCAGAAAAAACATGACATCAGACCGAAATCTGGATTTACACAAGCATGAATATGGCTGGAAATGGAATAATAGAAAGTTAAATTAAATTCATTTTTTAATATTTAATAGTTCTAAATGCAAGTTACCAAAGCAAATGTTTAGCTAAGTTTTATGTGTTTAGAGCATATGTAATATCAAAAGGTGTGAAAAAATAGAAGAAAGGATGGAAGGGAGTAAATAAGATCAAACTTTGTGAGTTCTTCCACTAAAGATGAAGTGATCCAATATTTTTGGAAATTAAACTCAATTTAAAAATGCTTATTGTAAATCCTAGGATCATTAGTAAAATTAAGTTTTAAAAGGGTCATAAATATTAAATTAAAGAAAGATAAAAGAGAATTCTGAAAAAATGCTCAATTAACAAACGAAAGTGGAGATACAGAGTAAACAAGACACAAGAGGAGGTTTAAGCAAAAGAAAACAAAGAGCAGGGTGGTAAAATGCAATCCGATCATGCCAATAAGCACACTAAATATAGGTGGTATAAATTCATCAGTTTAAAGATGTGTATTGTCAGATGGGGTGAAAAAGCAAGAGCCAATATATGTAAACTATAAAGAAACCTATTTTAAATATAAAGACATAGATAGCTTAAAAGTAAACAGATGGAAAAAGATGCCAGGCAAACTCTAACCAAAAGAAAGCTGAAGTAGCAATATTAATATTGGGCAAAGTAGACTTCAGAAAAATGAATTATTTCAGTGATGAAATAAGCCATTAAATAATGAAATAGGAGACAATTTTTCAAAAAGACAAACTAATCATGAATGTATGTGCACGTACATAGATTCAAAATAAATAATTGATGCTGTTGAAAAGAGAAATAAACATACTTACAATGATATTTGCAGACTTCAAAAATCTCTCAGCAATGGATAGAATAAATGTACATACAAACATTATTAATATAGAAGATCTAAAAACACTATTAAGTAATTAGATCTAATTAACATTTATAGAACATTCCATCTCCAAGGAATAGAATAAAATTTCTTCTCAAGTGCAGATCACCAAAGGAGACCAAATTCTTGGCCATAAAAAAACTTAGAGTATTAAAAAAAAATCCTGTAAAGCAGGCTCTTGGAAATAAGTGGACTTAAACTAGAAATCAATAACAGAGATCTGAAAAAATCCTGTATTATTTATAAATTAAACAAGAATATTCTCTATGTCTCACAGAAAAAAGAATGTCTTTCAAGGGAAATTATAAAGTATTTTGAATGGAATGAAAATGAAAATATATCATATTAAAATTTCCAGGATGCAGTTAAAACAGTGATTAAAAGAAATTTTATAGTGCAAATTGCTTACATTAGAGAAGAAGAAAGGTCTTGACTCAATATTCTAAGCTTCCTTTTATAAAATGGAAATATAAAGAGTAATATATCCTAAATCAAAAGGAAAGATGAAAACAATAAAGGCTGAAATCTATAAAATCTAAAACCTAAAAATAATAGAGAAATCAAAGTAATCCAAAAACAAATTTTTAAAAATAATCACAAATCCTTGTCTTGATAAACCTCCATCCAAACTACCCAGGAAAAAAGAGAGAAGTTGCAAAGTAATATCTAGAATAAAAAGGGGGTATTGTTTCTGACTTCAAATAAATTAAAGAAATAATAATGTAATATGAACAATTCCAGGTCCACAAATATGAAAAATCATTTGAAATTTACAAATTATTTGCAAGGTACACACACAATTTATTCAAGAGGGAAAGTAAGATGAATATTACTATAGCTATTAAAGAAATTGAATTCATAGTTTAAAGTTTTCCAAAGAGAAAAATCGAAGCCTTGATGATTTCACAGGTAGTCTTTCAACATCTATAGAAAAGATTATACCAATTCTACAACTGTATCTTTTGAATATAGGTGAAAAAGACCCTCTACCTCATTTTTTTTATGGTCAAAATTTCCCCAATATCAAAAATGAGGCAATAACAGTAGAAGAAAGAAATCTACAAATGATATCCCTTGTGAATATAAACACAAAAATCCTCAAAACATGTTAGCAAATCAAATCTAGCAACATACAAAAAGGAAAATACATCATCACAAAATGGGTTTACACCAAGAATGAAAGGCTGGTTTAACATTTGAAAAGCAATCAGTGTAATTCCTTATAATAACTAAGTGAAGAAGAAAAAGCAAATGGTCATCTCAGTATATACAGAAAATTAACATCAGACACATTTTCACAGGAATTCCTGTTAAAATTTCATCATGCTAAGATTAGAAGTGACCTCATAAATTTGACAAAGAACATTTAAAAATAAAGGATATCTAAAATCATATTTTGGAGAGCAAGGCTGAATCCTTTTCTCCTTCTTTTAGAAACAAATCAACACTCCCACAATTTCTATTTAAAATTATGGCAGAAGTCCTAGTTGTTTGCAATATAGTAAGAAAAACAACTGTCTTATAGATCAGACCAGGAAAAAACAAAACACTCTCTCTTTGCAGATGATATAATTTCCTACATAGAAATTCCCAAAGAATCTACAAAATGGCTAATTGAACCAATAAATGAAGTGAGCAAGTTTACAGAATACAAAGTCAAAACAAAAAAGTAAATTGCATTTCTATATATCAGCAGTGAACAATTGGAATTCAAAATTTTAAATAAAGAATTCCACTTACAATAGTACCAAAAATGGAAGACTTATGTATAAATCTAATAAAATATCTGCTGAATCAATGTCAGAAACCACAAAACATTAGTGAAAGAAATCAAAGAAAACATACATAAAAGAGAAATACACAATTGTGGTGGCTTGGAGTTACGTACGTGAGAAAATATGTTCTTAATGTTAATCCATTTCTGTGCATGTGAATCCATTGTAAATAGGAAAAGTGTGGCGCAAGTGAATCAGGTTGGGCCTTCATCCTCTTACTGGAGACATTATGGAGAAGGCCACGGAGAGAGAAGCCATGGAGAACAGCCAGAAGCTGGAAGTCAACAGAATCCTGAAGAGAAAGAAGACATTGCCATGTGATGGAAACCCAAAGAACATTAAAGTTTGCTAGCCAAAAAAAAAAAAAAAAAGATTGCCAGCCAGCCAGAAGATACTGATGATGGGAAGAAGACTTCTAACCTCTGAAAGCATGAGCCAATAAATTCGTTTTTAAACCAACTCATTACACAGCATATGCTTTAGCAGGTGGAAACTAAAATAACAATGTTCATGAATTTGAAGGCTCAATATTGGTAAATGTTAGTTTTCCCTGATTTGGCATATAGCTATAATATAATCCCGATGAAAATTTCAAAAAGTATGTTGTAGATATCAATGGTTTGATTCAAAATTTTAAATACAAAGGCTAAGGGAATAGAATATCCAAGCAATTTTGAAAAGACAATCAAGGTTGGAGACCTCTCGATATCTGATATCAAGACCTACTTTAAAGTTAAGCAATTGAAACAGTGTAGTATTGGCAAAAAGGATAGGCAAATGGAACAGAACAGAATAAAGATTCCAGAAATAAACCACATAAGTATAGTTAGCTGATTTCAATGATTCAATGGAGTACGGATAGCTTTTTAAAAACGTTGCTGGAAGCATTGGACATCCATAAGCAAAAACAAAATAAAACGAAACAACTCTCTCTTATGCATTTAGCTCCAAAAGTCCTCAAAAAAGAACTAGGAAATATAATCCAACAATATATAAAAGGATTTTTTCCCATAAACTTTATCCTGCAAGTGCAAACTTGTTTTAATATAGCCAAATCTTATATAAATAAGATGAAATACAAAATCACAAGGTCATTTCAATAGACTTAGAAAAAGCAGATGACAAATTCCAACACACCCCTTCATGGTAAAAACAATCAAGAAACTAGGACTAAAAGGGAGCTTTCTCATTCTGATGAAGAGCAACTATGAAAAAACCATAGCTAACAACATTTAATGATGAAAGACTGACTGTTTTCCCCTTAAGATAAGGAGCAATACAATGGTATCTATCTTCCCCCTTCTATTCAATATTGTACTGGACAACTTAGGGTGGCATTTTGAAATTATTTTATGAATCCCAAAAAGAAAAATAGCATGTTTTAAACTACTCCTTACTGCTGTTGTGAGACCCATTTGACTGGATTCTATCAGTGGGGTGTGAATCATGTTGATTCTCCGCCCTCTTGCTGAGTCTGACATAAAGGTAGACACAGAGACTCAGGTAGAGGAAAAAGAGCTCTGTCATTTTTGATCCTACCACATGACAGAAAGGAAAGCCTCAAGCAGCTGAGGCCCCAGGGAGAGAGGAGCCATTTGCCTGAGAGCTTGCAGCTGAAAACAGGAAGAAAGTGGAGCAGGGTACCCTGAAGGAAGCCTGGTTGCCATCAGCTGAGCTCCAGGAGATGGCACAGCCCAGATGGGAAGGCAGAGACCAGGCAGAAATCTCCGGCCATCTTGCTTCAACATGTGGCAACTAACTTGGGTGAGAAAGCACTTCCTATGGTGCCTTAAGTTGGATTTTGCACAGCCTTGGAACTGTAAGCTTTTACCCCAAAAGATGCTGTTTATAAAAGTCAACACATTTCTGGTACTTTGCAATGGCAGCCCTTTGGCAAACTCAAACACCTAGCTATGGAAATTAGCAGAACAATGAAATGACTAAAGTCATCCAGCTTGGAAAGGATGTAGTAAAATGATCTCTATTTATATATGACATGATCTTGTATATAGAAATTCTAAGAAACTGACTAAAAATTATTAGTACTAATAAATGAGTTCATCACGATTATAGGGTACAAGATCAATATACAAAAATGAAATTAAGAAAACAATTTCATTTACCATATCATCAAAGAGAATAAATCACTTAAGAATAAATTTTACATTAGAAGAGCAATACTTAAATTCCATAACTAAAAGCCATTAATGAAGCATACCTATAGAAAATTGAACGATATCCCTTGTAAATGGACCAGAAGACTTGTTTTGGTTAAGACGGCAATAGGTCCCAATTTAAACCACAGATTCAACTCAATTCCATTACAAAAGCAGCTGACTTCTTTACAGAAATTGATAAGATGATCCTAAATTCATATGGAATTTTAAGGGACTGAGGATAGCCAAAACAATCTTGTAAAAGAAAAACAAAGAAGGACTGAACACTTACTACAAAGCCACAATAATTAAAACAGTGTGGTATTGGCGTATATATCAATGGGAGACAATTGAGAGCCAAGAAATAAACCCTCACATTTATCATCAACAGATTTTCTACAAGCAAGTCAAGGGAATTTAATGGAGAAAGAATAGTCTTTTCAACAAATGATGATGGGACAAACAGATATTCATATGCAGAAAATTGAGGTGAACATTTACCTTACATCATGCACAAAACAAAAACTCAAAATGAATCAAAGGCCCAAATGTCATAGCTAAAACTATAAAACACTAAGGAGAAAACCTAGACATAAATCTTTTTGATCTTAAATTAAGCAATGATTTCTTAGGTATGGCACCAAAAGCAAAAGCAAAAAAAAAAAAAAAAGTTAAAATAAATAAATTAGAAAAAATGAAAATTAAAAAAAAACTATTGCATTTCAAAGGATACTGTCAAGAAGGTGAAAAGATAACCCACAGAATGGGAGAAAACATTTATAAATCATATATTTGATGAGGGACTTATATCTAGAATATATTTTTTTTAAAAATACCTCTTACAACAAAATGATAAAATGACAAGTAACCTAATTAAAATGGGCAAAGGATGAATAGATAGTTCTAAGAAAGTATATAGAAATGGCTAATAAGTACATGAAAAATTTTCAACATCATTAGCCAGTGGGGATATTTTAGCCCTCTCAATGTTGTAGTTATCAGTGTGCAGTAGAATGGTCCCCCACCCAAAATTTGGTTCAGAGGTCAAGACTGATGATGCCCACACATAAAAGTGTGAAAAAGTTTGTTGCCTACCTAAAGAAGCTTTCAGTGGAAAACCTCTCAAGCTGGTCCAGCATGGTTTGTGAGAGAGCAGGGGAAGGAGACTGCTTTACCATTTATGGTGGGTAACACTGGGATTGGGCTGAGAGTTCCATGCATGCCAAGGGGCTTTCAAGGCTTGAAATTCCTGTTGGTGCCAAAGAGGGGAGCTCTGGGCTTTCTCATCAGCTTGCCCAGGTATGGAGCTGAAGGGGAAAAGGGAGGTGTGAGGCTTAAATGCTGTCAGGAATCAAACTTTAAAAGATGGAGTGAGTCGCTTTATTACAAGGGGAATTTAAATCCAGTCACAATGAGATATCACTTCACACTCACTTGTATAGTTATAATCAAAGCAAGAGATAATAACAAGTGTTGACAAGAATGTCGAGAAACTAGAGCCCTCATACAGTGCTGGTGGAATATAAACCAGTGCAGTCACTTTGAAAACAGCCTGGCATTTCCTCAAATGGTTAAACATAGAATTACCCTGTGATCCAACATTCTCACTCTTACATATATACCGAAGAGAAATGAAAGCATATGACCATGCAAAAACTTGGACACAAACGTTCAAAACAGCATTATTCATAATACCTATTAACTGGAACAACTCAAAGATTCATCAAGTGATGTATGAATCAATAAAATGTGGTGTATCGTAATAATTGAAAGTTATTCAACAAAAAAGGAAATGAAGTACTGATACATGCTACCACAGGAATGAATTTTAGAAATATTATTTGAAGTGGAAAAAGCCAGTCAAAATGAAGCACAATTTGTATGATTCCATTTACATGAAATTTGCTAAGTAGGTAAATCCCTAGTGACAGAAAATACATAAGTGGTTGCCTAGTGCTGGAAGAAGGGAGCATATGACAGCATTGGGGAGTGACAGCCAAAGGGTGTGGGGTTTCTTCATGGGGTGATGTAAAAGTTCTAAAATTGATGTACTGATGGTTGCACAACCCTTTGAAAATACTAAATGTGGTATTGAGTTGTACGTTTTAAAGGTGAACCTTATGGTGTATAAATATATCAATAAAGCTGTTAATTTGTTTTTTACAAAAATAAGCTTCATTCTGTAGTCCACAACTAATATAAAATATAAATTAAAATAAAAAAATTATAATAGTCCCCACCTAATATAAAATATAATTTTAAATATAAAAATTAACTCAGGGAATCATGACCCAAAACTATAAACATTCTAGAACAATGCATAGGATAAAAACAGTGTGACTTTGGATTAGCCAAAATTCTTTTAGATACAATACCAAAAGTATGATCCAAAAACTAAAAAAGTGTTAAATTGTAATTAATTGTAATTTAAAAACATTTGTTAAGGGAACACTCATCCGTTGCTAGTGGGAATATAAAATAGTAGTCACTTTGGCAAGAACAGTTTGGCAGTTTTTTTTAATAAAGTTAAACATACTCCTACCATTTGACCCACCAGTCCCTCTCCTTGATTTCTACCCAAAAGAAATTGAATCTTATGTTCACATAAAAATCTGTATGTGAATGTTTATGGCAGCTTTATTCATACTGCTACAAACTGGAAACAAACACAGATGTCTTTCAGCCCATGAATGCATAAACAAACTGCTTTACATCCGTACATTAGAATACTAGACCCATTAAAAGGAGCAAACTATTAATTCATGCAACAACATGGATGAAAGTTAAATGCATTACGTGAAGTGATAGAAGCCAGACCCAAATGGCAACATATTGTATTTTCCATTAGATGAAATTCTTGAAATGGCAAAACTACAAGGGAGAAAACCAATCAGTGGTTACCCCAGATTGAGGGCAGGATTGGAGAACGTATTGTCTAGACAGGGATAGACCGGGGGAACTTTGGAATCATAAAAGTGTTTAGCATAGAACTCTATTAGTAGACACACGGCTCCATGCATTTGCCTAAACCCATAGAAATGCATGCAATAAAATTTCAGTTTTACTGTGCGTAAGTTTTTTGAAAATAAACCAAGATATAGATGTAATTGCCTTTTCAAAAGAGTCAAGATCATGTAAGACAGGTCAGACCGATTATCTGTCACCGATAGCAGGACACTAAGGATTCATAAAAACTAAATGCAATGAGGGATTCTGTATTAGATACTGAAACAGAAAAAAGGCATTGGTAGAAAACCTGGAAAAATTCAAATAAGGCCTGTACTTTAGTTAATAATACGGTATGAAAGTTAATATTTTAGTATAGATAAATGTTCCATGATTATTAATTATCTGTACTATTTTTACAACTCTTCTGTAAGCCTAAAATTATCTCAAAATTTAAAAAAGGAAGCAAATTGCAAAGCATTATATCAAAGTTAAAGGGTTTTGACTGGCTCCTTCAAATATATGCCCCCACAATTTAATTAAACATATTTTTTAATCATATTGCATGCAGTGGTAAATTGAATTATGTCCATTTCCTAATCTCTGGAACTGGTGAATATTGTACCTTATATGACAAAATGGGCTATGCGGATTTGAATCTAGAGATGGGGAGATTATCCTGCATTATCTAGATGGGCCCAATGATATAATCACAAGATTCGAAGATGAAGGAAAGGACTTCAGAACAATGACTGCAAGGAATGGAACTCCAAAAGAGGTGGAAAAACCAAAAATAAAAAATAAAAAAGGTTCTGCCCTAGAGCCTCCCAAGGGTACAGACTCAGCCCTGGTGACACCTTGATTTCAGCTCATTGAAAGTTATTTCAAGCTTCTAACCTCCAGAACTATAAGATAAATAAGTGCTATTTCAAGCCATTTAATTTGATACAGCATCAATAAGAAACAAATGCATATGCATTATTTTTGTAAATATGTACATGTTTGGAAATGAAGTAGAAAAAAATGATAAATTGAGTTCTACTTTAAAACAACAATACATTTGATCCAGTTATGATCCCACGTGGGAAGAGTGAGATTTTCTATCCTGCAAATGGAAAAGTTTAAAAGAAGTGATATTAAACCATCTCCCAAAAGACTTAGATTTCAAGCTGATTTTCATTTTCAGAAACAATCACTGCGGACTACTGTGGTGGTTTGGAGTTGTATGAACCCCGCAAAAAAGCATGGCCTTAAACTTAATCTATTCCTGTGAGTGTGATCCCATTATAAGTAGGACCTCACTTCAGTGAAGGTGTGGCCCAACTCAGTCAGAAAGAGGCTTAATCCTATAAGTCTGAATGAAATTCAGACAGAGAGAAAGCCACAGGAACAAGAGGCTGAAGGTCAACAGGACCCAGAAGAGAAGGGGAAGGTCAGGAGAACATTGTGCATTGCCATGTGGCAGAAGAGCCAAGGACAAAGGATTACCAGGATCCAGCCCCAAAATGCCAGTCTTTGGGAAGAAAGAATTGCCTTGATAATGCCTTGGACTTTTCCTAGCCTCAAAACCATGAGCCAATAAATTCCAATTTTTAAGCCAATCCGTTGCATGGCATTTACTTCAGCAACAAGGAAACCAAAAAACTACTCTCTATCAGGAACCAGAATTCACTCTATAGCAGCAACATCATGAGTTTTCCCCATTTAGAGATGAGACTCTTGAGGATGGGTTACTTATTTAAGCTCTAGATTAGTAACAACCTTTATTGTTTTTATTTATTTATTTTTATTTTATTTTATATATATATATTTTTAAAGGTTCTTAGATTATCTAATTATTACTCAGAAATTACAGGGATTCCCATGTTCCCCACCTCCCACACCTCCCACAACATCCCACACCAACATCTTTCATCAGTGTGGGACATCACCCGCAATGGATATACACATCCTGAGGCTTTACCACCAAGCATAGACCGCATTTCACATCATAGACCACCCTCTCTCCCACACAGTTCTGCGTGGTATATGCTGACGTAAAATGGCCTACATCTGTCGCCACAATGCCACTCATGACAACCCCCAAGTCCCAAATAAAGCCCCTGTATTTCAACTGCCTGTCCCCTCCCTGCCCCGAAAATGTCCAGTGGCCACCGTCTCCACCTCACTGTAACAATTTCTTCCATTGCTTGAATCACAATATATGACAGAACACCACCAAGTCCATTCTAGTCCATAGCTCTTCCCCCAATCCTGGGGGGTTTGGGATGGTGATGTCCACTCCACCTCCAAGTGAGAGAGGGTTTATATTCCATTGATATGATGGATGGGATTTTCCTGCCTGCAGCTGCAGGCCCCCTCCATTCCCTGGGATGGCCGTTGCCCATAGTCGTCTCCTCGCCAGGTGACTTGGATGAGTCCATTGAGCTATAGGTTAGGGGTTGCAGCTGCACCAAGATTGCAGGCACAGCTGGCACATAGGTAGGCCAGAGGCTCCAGTCTCTGGAAGTACACCTAAAAACTCAAGCGTCACATATAGGTTTGAATAGAAGGGACTGCTGGACCATGTGCAGGGAGGACTTATTTGAGTCTGACTCTGTCACTGTCAGGAGGACAGATTCCAAAGAGGAGCCCACTAATAAGGCATCAATCTCTGGGGCTATCCCTCCTTATATAGGACCTAGGTGTCTCCAGAGCCCTCAGGAGCCCCTCTGTGTGGGGTGATATCCACTTTGGTGTTCTATGAGATCCTACTGAGGTGTGCGATACAACCTCTACATGTATGCAGGACCATGGCTGATTTCATGAGTACACCGCAGGAATGAATGTGTCCAAGGCAACACTGCAGAGAAACAGGAGAAAAAGCTATGCTCAGTGTCCTCTTCTCACTAATGGTGGCCTCTCTCCACTTAGTCATGTCTGAAATTCCACCATAACACTCCATCACATTTAGTTTTTAGAATCGCCTTTTGTGATATGTTTCCTGGCAGAGTTAACACTTGGAACCATTACAAGCTCACTCTTTCACAGGAATTAGCAGGCTTTCTGTTCAAAGCAAGGTCTTGCAGAAATTCAGCTTGAAGTTTGGGACAAGTGCCTATGGGAATATCATATGGGAACAGTGAGCAGGGAAGAAAGATGATATTGATACAAGGTGGGTGGATCTCAGGGATATATTTGGCCTCGTATACAATTTTCCTTAGGCCTGATAAGGTGCATATGCTCAGAAAGAGTCTTAAAGTTCTCAGATTAGAACAAATTTCCATGTCTGTCACTTTGTTTACCTCCTTTCCTTCCCAGAAAAATTAGCTTGCCTGGTAGATTTCCTCCACCCCACCCCCTCCAGTCTGAGTCTTTGAGAGCAGTAACTCATAGTTGAATGGCAAAGGCTCTCTTCCTAAGGTCCTTAGGTATTATCAGCCTATAATTGTGTTTTTATGCTAATAAAAAGGATTCCAATATAACACCTTTTTTGTTTCATCTAGAGGGACATAAAACATAAAACCAATCATTTTATGCTAATAGTATGCAATCTTTAATACATAAAGATATCTGAGGCCACTCATCTTGATAATAGGTAAAATTTAGTTCCAGAAAATTTTGATTGGATTAATTTGTATAAAAATGTGCCCATGGATGAGGGTGGGTAAAGGGAAACAGAAGGAGGGACAAGTCCAAATTGTCAGATATTTTAAAGTATGTCAGTACTACACAGTGGATTATGTATGTGTTTGACCTCATATCCTGGCTCCACCGGTTAAGTTTGATATTGTTTTAGTTTGCCGGAGTTGTTATGGCAAATAACACCCAGTGGGTTGGCTTAAACAGCAAGAACTTTTGGCTCACAATTTGAAGGCTAAATCAAATTTTACTCTTTACCAGTTAGTGGAATCTAATAAATGAAGTCTTATTTACATCTAACAACATCCTTTCTGATACAATCACACAAGGTATATACAACAACCATTTTTGATGACATAAAGGGCATTAAATATTTTTTTTATTTAATACTAAAGTTTCTGGAAAAATCAAGTTCATGGAAAGCTATAAGACTTACAATTCCATTCTGAGTATCTATTGGCGCCTCCATTTACAGATGATGACACTGTGGCTCATGTGGGGTGATAGAGTCCATAATGGAAACAATCAGGTCTTCTGCACAGGCCTGATGCCTTTCCCAATATGTTTAGCATTCCCAATTAAGCCTTGTGTTGTAATTGTCTCATCTCTATGACTACTTGTGGTAGGTTGAATTATGTTCCCCAACAAAGGGCATTTTTTAAACTTTTCATCCATATTCTTTGTAGGTGTGTGAAACCATTTATATATAGGATGTTGTTTTCAGATAAGGTGTAGCCAACTGAATCTGGGTGGGTCTTAATCCTTATTATTGGGGACCTTATAAAGAGAAGAAACCAGCAGCCAAAAGTCATAGAAAGCCATGGAAAGGAACAAGAAGCAGGAAGTCAGTGGAAACCAGACTCGAGAGAGGACACAAAGTAACCAGAAGGAGAGAGACAAGCCACAGAACTCCAAGGATTGTCAGCAGCCAGAAACAGAGCACTAAGACTCTAAAAGAAAGAAAGCCTTACAAATATCTTGAGTTTGGACTTCTAGTCTCATAATCATGAGTTGCTGTTGCTAAACCAACACCAGTTTGTGGTATTCATGTTAGCAGCTCTGGCAATCCAAGACACTAGGCAGAATATAATTGTTCAGCCTCTGCAAAGCAATGCAATGGGATTCAGTTCCTATGACTTCAACACCACTCCATGAATTCCTCATTTCACATGGATGCTGCAGGGGATTTTGATTATTTGTACAAATCATCTCCAATGTGGTTGGCCAGAGATGAGAAACAAAACTTCGACTAGCTCAGGCTAATGTCTTTAGTGGAGAAATATTTCCAAATGTGTCACCAGTAGGAAAAGATCCAACTTCCAGCCAGTAATTTCTCATTAATAAATAAGGTCTGATTTATTGGGAAATCTTTCCTCACCAGAATAGAAATGTGTTTGTGTCTAAAGTTTTATTTTCCATTGAATTACCTGATGGATATTTTATTCTGGATGAACTGAAACGAAAGGAATCTTTTATAAAATAAATGTTTAAAAAAATTACCTGTGCTAATGGAACAATAAAATTAACAAGTTGAAAATGAAATTATCAGAAATATAAAAAATTAAAGTTCTCATAGCAATATTAACCTACCATATGTCACACAATGTCTAAATTATGGGGGTTTACTGAAATAAGTAGCAAGGTAAAAAACTTCCTCTGTGAAAACCAAAATAAGAATTTTCAGTTCAACCTTTATGCCATATCATGAGCGAGGCATGACAAGTAAGTATTTGTATGTGAATATTATTGGTCTTCTGTCAGCATTGAATGACAGAGAGATAATCCACTTTCACTTAGGGAACACACGAATATGAACCAATCCGTTGTTCTGCTTTCTTAACTTAGTCATTGATTGAGTTGCTTCACCTCTTTGTATGCCAATTTTCTTTTTTTTTTTTTTGTAAAGTGGGGAAATATTTCTTTGTGATAGAGTAAAGAAAAAATGTAGAACAGTAACTGGTATACGGTAGTCCCTGTGTCAGTGTTAATCACATTTCCAAAGGAGGGACCCCTAAATGATTTTATAATGAAGGCAAAGTACTATGGCACCATACAGAACAAGGGAATCAAGCAAATACTGTCATTGTCATTGTTGTCACTCAACAGGTTCCAATTTCTCAATGTTATTTAATTATACTCTAATTTCTTTTTTTATATATTTTTTTATTTTTAAAGAAGCTTTGGATTACATAAATGCTACATCAAAAATATAGGGTATTCCCATATGCCTTACCCCCTTCCCCTCCCCCACTTTCCCCCATTAACATCTTTCATTGGTGTGGTACATTTGATAAAATTCATGAACACGTATTGAAGCATTGCTACTAACAGTGAACTATAGTTTACATTATAGTTTACACTCTGCTCTGCACAATTTTATAGGTTTTGACAAAATGCATAATGGCCTGTATCTGTCATTCCAATGCCAAGCAGGACAATTACAATGTTCCAAAAAAAAACCCCACATTGCACCTATTCTTCCCTCTCCCTCCTCTCAGAACCTCTGGTGGCCACTGCCTTTAAATCAATGATACACGTTCTTCCATTGCTAGAACAGTAAGTCTACATTAGTTCGTAGTTGCTTTCCCCTACTTTCTTAATATATTGTTAAATTCTCTTTATAAATTTTAGATCAGCAAAATTTGAGATGTACAACAACGTTGGAAAGATGGTAAAGGTATTTAATAAAACTTCCAAAATAATAATAGAATCAGAAGCCACATGAATATTCATAGAAATGAAAAGATAGTTGCCAAGGGCACCTCCATCTGGCAGCAGGGAGGGAGAGTGGGAGAAGAGCAGGTTGATGAGCAAGATGGTCATGAGGAATATTGCAAGAGCAACAGCTCCATTTCTCCCCTCCATGGCCTTGCTTTTGTCATCTACACATTGAGAAGGGTTTGGTTAGACTACATATAAAAGATATTCTTACTCTACCATTCTATCCCTCATTTATTAATCATCAACAAGTTGCACTGGGTTTAGGATATAAAACATTCCAACAAGATGTTTCCAATCCCATTCATCTTTCTTCTTCCTTGTCCTCTCCTCCTCATCCTCCTCCTTCTCCTTCTTCTTCTTCTTCTTCTTCTTCAGTATTAAGAGAGAATACACCATCCTGTTCTGTTCACTTATCTGAGAGAGAATTAAAACGATTTTGTTTCCCGCTTTTGTTTTGTTTTGATTTTTTTCTACTTTATATCACTTTGTTCCTACTGGATTGAAAATGTCCCTTATCTTGGAATGTGCGTTCTATCCAACTCTGTACCATTTCTGGTCAGCCCTTAGTTATCACAATTTTCTACAGGGCTCTCCTGGTAGTCATTTTTCTCACAGTCATATTTAGCGTGGTCCCTCATCTCACCTTCTAAACTATGAGATCCTTTGAAGATCTGCAAGTGTGTTCTTGGCACATTTACAATTTTAACACACATTACTTTTTAATACACATTACATGCTACTTCTTTCTAAAAGGGTTCGAAGCAGAATGAAATAAAAGCATAAATAATAAAGCTAACAAAATAAGACTGGATTTTTAAAAAACTAAACATTTAAAAGGAAAAGGAAAAGATGTCTGCCAAAGCATAGTCAATTGATTGTGCATTCCCTGGCAGTTACATCATAAAGGGCTAGATATTGTTACATATTTTTTTCCTCATCAGAGAGAAGAAACCTGTTGATTTTTAAGAGAGTCCATTTTGTTCTGACAGCACAATAAATAGAAATTCATCATGTGGTTGCTTATGTGGGGGGACTGCAAATCAGAGAACCATAATTTATAATCTCATGTATGAGATATTTATAGCAAATACAGAACTGGCTTTCAATTTTTTTAAATGATGTGTATTTTTTAAAAATACCATTAAATCACAATTAACTCATTGATGACAATCCTAGACATAAAAAATGTACAATCCATATTTTATAGCTTTTTTCTCATTTAATTTTTGGTATTTATAAATGTCTACCAAAATAATGTGTCACTATTTTTAAATGAAATAATATGAAAGACCAACCTGCTCCATCTTATGCAGAGGATTCGTTCTCCGGAACCAAATGTTTAAGTGAACTGTTTCATCTGGTAATTGCCACCACATATCTAAATATCATGCTTATGCCACAAATTCTTATTTCATTATTTTAAACAGCAAGTGTTGGCAGCCTATTATGATAGAGGTGGAATGAGCTCTGTTGCTCACATACACAAGCAAACACATCTTCCAACTTTCTCTCCTGAGAATGTAGGTTTCTCAAGATTTTGAGTGAAATAATTAGTCAAATTTTACAACAAAGCAACTATAAAAATAATGGTCACTGATGAGTCAAAGAGTGTATTTTAATTATATTTCCCAGTGGGTAAACTCACTGGTGGTTGTTGATGTTTCACCACTGAATCTCCAGTCTAAAATGTTCCCGGACTTTAGTGGATGTTCAATAAAGAAAATGGCTGAATGAACAAATTCCCTTTCTTGCAGAATTACTCTGTTTTCTAAAATAAATATTTGCCTCCCTGTTCCCCTTTGTGATTTACTATTCGTATGCTTTTTGTTATGTCTTCTTTTTCTAAAAGCACTTTCCGATAACTTTTTCTATTGAAGTTCATTTACCTAAACTTCTCACACTCAGAGACCTTTATTCAATTGTTCTAATCTAAACTAGCTAAACTCACAGTTATATTAACAAACCATATTAAGTAATATCATAGAAGCATATAAAAATATGAAAATAATAACAGGAGAATTGAGCAGCTACACTTTTAGAAAACTCGTTTTGTTTCTTGCACCATCAACATGCTCCTTTGAGTTTTTCTCTAAAGAAAACAAATATAAGCAAAAATAATAATATGATACAAAAGAAGTGGGAAGTGAGTAGAAACACTATTTTTTTAAAAAATTCTTCATTTCAACATAAATTCAGCTACACAGATTAATTTATGCATGCAATCACTCATTCATTTAAAAAAACGCAATCAAGCATTTAATATGTGGCAGGCACTGTGCTTACACCGAACGCCAAAGATAAATTCCTCAAGAAGTTCATAGTCAGGCCATTGAACTCAGAAGTTCAGAAGGCAGATTAGGTATACAAAGGAGAACAGAAGCTAGTCCTACCTAGTAGGAGATCATCCTGGAGAGACTTCACAGAGGTGTTGGCATTTAATCAGGTTCCTAAAGGAGAAATAAGTGCTCAGCGGTACGACAGGACAACTGGGCAAACAGAAGGGCAAAGTCACAAGCAAGAACTCATGAAATGTGAAAGTTGTAGCATGCAGCAAAAATATACAGTATAGAATGCTTGGGGCGTCGGTTTATGAGGCAGAAAGTCCAGATAATAAACAACCTTGTAGACCAATTAAAGCAATGTGTGGCCTTTTATGGGTTTTAGGAATGAATTTGGATTTAAGAAACATCATTTTTGGCAGCTGTATGTAAGATAGATGGAGGTTGAAAGAATGAATAACCAGAGACTACTTAGGAAGCTATTACAATTGGCCAGGAGAGGGTTTTGAAACCTTAAGCATAGACATTGTCAATAGAGAAATCGGTAGAACCAAGAATTAAATAGGAGGTTGAAGCCCAAAGGTGTATATGTGAGAAACAACCAGCACAAAAATCATACATTTCCAAAGGTCTGTCTTGATCCTAGAAGGAAAAGTTCTTAGTCAAATCAACAGTATACTTTAAGAATTTAGACACAGCCCATCACAAGAAATCATCATGTCCAATTCTTTATTTTCATAAACAAATTCATTACTCACTACTTAATAGACACACACATGCATATATGTGTATATGTATATACATATATAGGAATGCAATAGAGAGAAAACAGTCCTGGCCTCCATGAAGATAAATTTTGGTAGAAAAAAAAATACACACTTATTATATTAAGTGAAGTTATATTAACTACACCTAATATAATAAAAAAAAGTTTGGAGAGGAGAGGAGTCAATGGAGATCAAATTTAATGTTTCAAACATGTCACTTAAACTTTTCAGACATGACAAATACAAATAGGCTTCCAAACTGAGGGTAAAATGGAAAGCATTATCATTACTATTGATCATAAACATTTTTATCAACAATAATGGTGGGTATAGTGTAAGCCCATTGTCTGGTCAAAAACATGGCAAACTCATCCTTTCAATACATGATTTAAAAGAAAACAGTTTGAGAAGAATTAGAGAGGTTCAATGAATCCAAAGTGAAAAGAAAAGTCAGTTTAGGACATGCAGTTTAAAATTCTACATCATGATTTTTCTCTTCTGCTTTGAATATGGGGTAGCATGAAAATTTATATCACATCCATGATAATTGTCTGTGTGCTCACAAAGAAGCACAAAATATGGGGATCCCCATGGCTAACCCCTTGGTGCCCTCCTCCTGGAGAATTTAGCAGCTTCACTTTTAGAAAACTCCTTTTGTTTCTTGCACCATCAACACGCGCCTTTGAGTTTTTCTCTAAAGAAAACAAATATAAGCAAAAATAGCAATATGATACAATAGAGGCATGTGTCCCTTTGTGTGCTTATTCTGACCTAGATGGAATTTTTAAGTTATTTGCTTCCACAAAACTACCCCCATAACAGTTCTCACTTTAATCCATTTCTTCATGGAAACTGGATATTAATCAGTAAAATCCTTGCATGCATGTTTCAATATAAAACACTTAAACAAATAATGGAAGAAAACCAGAGCATGAGACAGAAGCAGAGGAGCGTGTTCACCAACCAAAGGAGAGATGATGAAAGTAGGTTACAAGCTCCAGTCAGGGAGGTTTTCCCATCCCCATTATTCAGACTATTAATATTAATGGATTCTGGGAGAGAAAGTTAGGGACCTAGTCTTCCATCTTGCTGTGCAGAAGCTGAATATTGCATGATACAGAATAAATGAAGTGTTACTGATGCAATTTTGTCTCCAAAGAAGTTTTACCAGAGAGCAATCCCTTATCCCAACTCTCTTTTTCAGTTGGAGTCTAGGCAAAGAAGTTTCAAAAGAAAAAACTGAAAGCTGATAGGTATGTGTTGGATCAGTGTGATCTGGGAAGGAATTTGTCCTACACATGAACGAGGCTGCATTTCCCGGGCTCTGCGAGTGGCAACCTGTCCACTAGCGGTGCAATTTGAGATTGATTTAAAAGTGAGAAGACTTATTAGGTATTTTTTTTTTTTCCCATAGAGGTGTTTGCTTTCGATGTCCAAGGAAAATTAGGCATGGAATTAGAATGGACTGGCTGGTTTCATTAGCAGTAAAGTTCCCATTTTTCATTAAGTGCTGTGAGGCTGAGTGATTTCATCACAAGTGCACCCGGCACAGGATATTAAAGATAATAATGACAGATAGCTCCCACAGTCCAGGAGGGAACATTATTCCAAGGGATGCAAGTTCATTGGCATTTATGGCTGTGCAGTTCAGCGTTGATGAGGTGCACATAGTCCCCAGCCTTTGATATTATCTTTTCATGGCACATCTCATTTAGAATTTTGAAGGGGATTTGAAATTGATAAATTTTGGATCAAATTAGGGTTTCTGCTGCATTTACATGTAAGCAAGGCTCATGAGTACAGGAATTCTGGAGAAAAACAAACCACAGAAATATCTATTATATGGTACCTGAAAACTATCCAGGACAAAAGTGGGGAGAAAAGAAAGGAAAGAAAAGAATCTGTTTCCTCTCCAACACTACCAAAATTAGGCTGATCAGAAGTGTTTGGGCCAAAACATTGTCTACACCAAGTTCACTTGTTGCCAGCTTTTTGCATTAACAACATCACTATAAGCAGAGAATTTGCAGGACACACTGTTAATTCAAAATTACTGCCAGGAAATTGAAGTATTATGTACTTGGTCTATTAAGAAATGCCAAGTTGTAATATCACAAGTGCAAATAAATGTATTGGAGTGGCAGAAGAAGGGCAGTTGGAGGGATTAAAAAATAAATGTAGGGAGCAGATGTGGCTCAAGCAGTTGGGTAACTGCCTCCCACATGGGAGGTCCTGGGTTCAGTTCCCAGTGCCTCCTAAAGAAGACAAGCTAGACAGCAATCTCACATGATGGGCTTGTGTGGTAAGTTGGTGTGGTGAGCTGACGCAAGGAGCTGACGCAATGAGGAGACACAATGAGAGACACAACAAGCAGGGAGCCGATGTTGCTCAAGTGACTGGGTGCCTCCCTCCCACATGGGAGGTCCCAGGTTCAGTTCCCTTACTTTGTAAAAAAAAAAAAAAAGAGAGAGAAGAATATGAGCACACAACAAACAGACACAGAGAGCAGACATTGAGTACAAACAGTGAAGGGGGAAGAAATAAATACATCCTTTAAAAAATAAAATAAAATTTAACTTAAAATAATTAGCAGAGTTTCACAACTAACATTTGACCATTTTATTTCAGTAAGACCAATCTTATACTCATCAAGAAAAATATAAAATATAGAAAAGAAAGAAAAATCAATATGGTAGTGACATAAAGTGATATAAGCCATTTCTAAGTGACATGAATTAGAATAATCACTGCAAAGCACATTACATAGCACCATCTCAGGAAATCTACTGATTTGCTTTCTCAAAATCCCTAGATTGAACAAGTCTCCAGATTATAGAAAAGTTTTAAAAATGAAATATTGGAACATGCCCATTGATATAGTGTTAGAAACAGTTAAAGTGCTTTTAAGAAGCTGACTCAAAATCTCCAATGAGACCAATGGCTACAAAACAGAAAAGTGCAAAGCCCTGTACAACGGCAAACCTTCACAGTACTCCTAGAGTTGTCTGCTCAAGCAGCCAAATCAGCAGGGGCAGGATGGAAACCCAAGTCTGTGTGACTCCATAGTTTGCGCATCTTCACCACACAATGGAACCAACACAGTTCCATTGCAGTCTTAATCTCAGGCTGCTGGTCATGTCCAAATAGAGAAAGAGAATGCTTGTAATAAGTGGTTATGGGAGCATGGGGTATTGGTAGCTGCTCTCTTTAGTAAAATCAGAATAAAATCACTTTTGCTCCAGAGAAACAAATGAACTGACAAGAAAAAAAAGAGTTTATATTCATAAGAAGGTCTTATTCTCAGTTTAATATTGATTTTTTATTTCCCTGTTTTTCAGAAAAGTTTCTACTTCCAGACATATCAAAGTATGAAGGTTTGGAAAAGAGTTATAGGAATAAAAGTTCAACTTGATGAATAAATCAATGGCTAAGGTTATTGTGATCATGCATATTGTATTAGTCAGTGTTCTCTAGGCAAACAGAATCAACAAGAGATATCTGTCAATAACATGAGATTTTATGAGTCTCTCACGTGACCATGGGGATGCACAAGTCCAGGTTCCGCAGGCAGGCTGCAAACTGGGGGTTCTGATGAAAGTCCAATGAAGGGCCTTGATGAGTTTCTGGGAGAAGTTGGCTGTCCAAAGACAATCTGGGAAATTCTCTCTGAATGTTGAAATCAATTCCCCTTTTAAGGTATTCAACTGATTGGTTAAAGCGCCACCCACTGCTGACGGCAATCCCCCTGATTGATGCAGATATAGTCAGCCATCCACGCAGTAAACTCACTAGTGACCAAATTCCATAAATGTTCTTGTATTACAATTAACCCAGTGCTTGCTTGACCAAACACCTGGGGACAATTACGTGGCTGAGTTGACACATTAGCCTAACCATCACACATAGCAAACAAACAAAAAAAAAGCATATGGCATCTTCAAACAAGTACAGTTGTTCCAGAGACAACAGGAAAGAATATTTGCAATTGGAAACCACCTCGATAATCTGAGATTCCGGTTACAGTCACTTGGTTGTAATTCAGAACCAAACCTCCCATCAATTTACTCCTTTGCCTCTCCCTGTTTTCCAAAATAGACAAAATATTAGAAAAAGCTTTAGTTCCTTTTAACATCTTTAATTAGGTATAAGTTGCATAGTGTAAAATTTGACATTTGAAAATACACACTTCGTTTTCAGCAGAATCACAGAGTTGTGTAACCATTGCCACAGAGTAAGTTTAGAATATTTCCTTCACCCCAAAGAGAAACCCACACTTCTCCCCACACACAAGCCATTCATGCCCACAATCCTGGGCAGCCAGTAAGCTATTTCCTATCTCTATACGGTTGCATATTCTGAACATTTCATGTAAATTTAGTCATACAATATATATGTCTTTTGTGATTGGCTTGTTTCACCAATGTTTTCAATGTTTATTCATGCAGTAGCATGTATCAGCGCTTCATTTTTTAAAATTGCTGAATAATATTCCATTGTATGCATAAGCCACTTTTGTTGATCCATTCAGCAATTGGTGGGCATTTGGGCAATTTATTCTTTTGGGCTATGCATACTCATGTACATATTTTTGTGTGGATATAAATTTTCATTTCTCTTAGATATAAACCTAGAAGTGGAACTTCAGAGTCATATAGTGTTTGAAGCATTTTTTATTCCAAATGTAATATATGAGGTTTCCAGGCTCTTCATAGCCTTTGCAACAATTGCTATTGTCTATCTTTTCACTTCTAGCCCTCCTAGTGTTTGTGAAGTAGTATAAAATTGGATTTTCACTAGCATTTCCCTAATGACTAATCATATTCAGCATATTTTCATGTGTACATTTATGCATATGTGCATAATATTTTGAGTGATATCTATTGAATCATTTGTCCATTATTTAGCTGAGTTATTTGTCTCATTATTATTGTGTATTAAAAGTTCTTTATGTATTCTAGATACAAGTTCTTCATCAAATATATTTCTGCAATTATTTTGTTCCATTCTGTCCATTGTATTTTCACTTTCTTGATGGTATTATTTGCAGCACAAATCTTGTTAAATTTCAATTAGTGTAACATCTATTTTTTCTTTAGACACATACTTTTGGAATTAAATCTAAGAAACCATTGCCTGAATCATGCTCACATAGATCTACATCTAAGTTGCTTTTTTTTTACTTTGTTAACAGCTGCCAAGGCAATATTCCAGAAATAGGTTGGCTTTTACAATGGGGATTTATTTTTTAATAAAATTTTATTCAAGTATATCATTCATACATGACCATACATAAACAATACGTGTATAGTAGAAGTTGTAAACTTAAAAAACAAACATGCATATCATCTTACAGGGCTCCATACAGCACTTCACCACCAACACCTTGCACTAATGTGAAACATTTGTTACAAACTATGAAATACCATCATCAAAATATTACTACTAACTATAGCCTGTATCTTACATTTGGTGTATTTCCCCCCAAACCCATCCAATTATTAACACCCTGTATTAGTGTTATACATTTGTTAAAGTTCATGAGAGAACATTCTCATATTTTCCTGTTAACCACAGTTCATCTTCCACCACAGGATTCTCTGTATTATATAGTCCCATACTTTGTATAATCCATTCAAAGTGTACACTCAGTGGCTCTCATTTTCTTTACAGAGTTGTGCTGGCATCACCTCGGTCATATTTAGAACATTTTCATAACTCCAAAAGGAAACATCCGATACCCCCTTATACCTCCCTATTTTTGTCACTTAGAATTGATATATTTTCTTTGCCATTGCTGCAAAAATATTACAATATTACTGCTAAGTATCATCCATAAGTTATATTAGTTGTAATTTTCCTGAGTATCATTGTTTTCTTAATACTTTGTAAAAGAACATTCTTTATATTTTTACTATTAACCACAATCTTCATCTACCACCGAAATCACTATGTTATACATTCCCTAAATTATTCTCATTTCCTTTCAATTGACGTTTATGTCCACAGACTACCCCTTTTGGCCACAACCTCATTTATAACTCAGTCATGCTAGTTATACTCACTATAATATGTTACCATCAACTCTATTCATTTCCACACTTTTACAACAAACTTTATTAAAAATTCTATACACATTGAGCATCAGTTCCCATTCTCAATCCACATTCTGTTTCCTAGACATGTGATCTAGAGTTTACCTCTTTGAGTTTACTCATCATATTTAGTGCACATTAGTGAGACTACCCAATATTTGTCCTTTTGTGTCTGTCTTATTTCACTCAACATAGTATTCTCAAGGTTCATCCATGTTGTCACATGCATCCCAATTTCATTTCTTCTTAGAGCTGGATAGTATTCCATTGTATGTATATACCAAATTTTTTTTTCAGCCATATATCAGTTGATGGACGCTGGGGCTGGTTCCATACTTTAGAAAATTGTAAATAATGCTACTATGAACATTGGTGTGCAAATTTTAGTTCACATCCTTGCTTTCAGTTTTTCTGAATATATTCCTAGTAACAGAATTGCTGAATCATACGGTAGCTCTATATTTAGCTTCCTGAGGTACTACCAAACTGTTTTCCACAGAGGTTGCACAGTTCTACATTCCAACCAACAGTGAAGGAGTGTTCCTATTTCTCCACATCCTCTCCAGTACTTGTAGTTTTCTGTCTTTATGATGATGGCCATTCTATAAGATGTGAAGTGGTGTCTCATTGTAGTTTTGATCTACAGTTCCTTAATAGCTAGTAATGTTGAAGATTTTTTTCATGTGATTTTTGGCACAATAGAGATTTATTAATTTATATGCCTACAGTTTCAAGTCTGAGAATAATGTCCAAATCAAGGCATCAGGCAATGCTCTTTCCCCAAATACACTGCTGCTGGTGATCCTGGACACTTGTCACATGACAAGGCACAATGGCAGCATCTACCCCTCTTTGCCTTCTCTGGGACACTTTGTTTCAGCTTCTGGCTTCTTCCAGCTTTCTCCATAGTCTTGTAGCTTTCTTTCTCCCAGTTCCACTGATTTTAGCTTCTGACTTCCAGAACTTTCTCTTCCAGCTTCTGATGTTTTCTCTCTGTCTCCCTCTCTCCAAATTCATCCCATCTATAATGTATTCCAGTAAGAGGATTAAGACCCATCTTGGGCACACCCTAATGAAGTAATCTAATCAAAAGGCACTTACCAAAGAACCTAATCAAGGGATCCTACCTACAATAGATTCAAATACACAGGAATGGATTAATTTAAGAACATAATTTTCTGAGTTCAACAAATGCCTCAAACTACCAAAGTTTTAATCTAGGAGATGTATGATTTTAGCCCTTGCTTTTAGTTATATGATCCATTTTTAGTTAATTTTTGTGGATGATATGAGGTAGCAGTCTAGCTTTAGAAATTATTTTTCTCATCTGAATATTCAGTTTTCCCAGCACCATTTGTCAAACATTCTTTCCCCTTTAAATTGTCTTGGCACCTCTATTAAAAATCATTTGAACAGAAGTAGATTGAAATACAGATAATTTTAAAATGCTTTTGGAAATGAAAGTGGTCCGAGTTGAACACTTATACATACAATTTACATGGGAAGACTTTCTTATAAAATGAGAATGATAAAGCATCTTGTTTTCTGTTTAATTGCATTTTTTAACTAACTGAAATCAAAAATTCATGTCAAATTTTTAGAATACTTATTCTTCTATTAATTCCTTTTCCTTAATTCATGTTCATTGTTTTAATTTTTGTTTTGTTTTGTTTTTAATAAATGTCTCTTTACCTGAATTGATTTTTTCAAAATAAAAAAATATTATTTAAAAATCTTTATGAAAAGGTAAAGAAATACAAAATTTATAACATCTAAAGAAAATACCAATTAGAATTTTTAATGGAAAATTTCACTACTAACATACAAATCTTTTGAACATATGATTAATTTATTCATATACTATAAGTGGCAAATTGATTTTATTATTTTTGTTAAAAGACCAGAACAAAATTAATTCCCCTTAGTACCCAATTTTCCTTATATTTGATTATATAAAAAAGCCCTATATTGAGTATTTATTAGTTTATTGTAATAATAATTAATTATATGAAAGTTGCTCATCTGAATGGTTACAATAACCATATAAGGCACATATTTATATTAGTCCAAACGTTTCTTTCCCATGGTAGTATATATAAATAAAGTTGGAATTTTTAAAATATTTACCTTGTATCCTGCAATCTTGCCTAATTCACTATTTTTAGGATTTTTTTTTTTTTTTGAGATTCCTTGGAATTTTCTACATAGACGATTATGTCATCAGAAAATAAGGACACTTTTATTTCTTCCTACAAAATCTATATGGCTTTTATTTCTTTTGCTTCCCTTATTTCATATGCTACAACTTCTAGTATACTGTGAATTACAACGGCGAGATCAGATATCTTTGTATTTTCCAATACTTACGGAGAATGTATTTATTCTTTCACCTTTAAGTATATGTCAGGTTTATTTCTTGTAGATGTCCTTTATCCAGTAGAGATTTTGTCTTTTATTTCTGAAAATTTTAGCATGAATCAGTTTAGAATTTTGTCAAATTCTTTTCCTATATCAATTGATTTTTTAATGTGATTTATGATTTTTCTTCTTTATCTTGTTAAAATGTTGGATTACATTTTTGAATTTCAAATATTGCATTAATCTTGAATCCCTGGAATAAATCCCACTTGGTCATGACTCTATTTGTGTGTTGCTGATTTCCATTTGCTAACATTTAAAAAACATTTACATAAGGGTATTAGTCTGTATTTTTTTTCTTTTTGAGTATTGTCATTGTCTAGTATTGGTGTCAGAATAATGCTATCTTCACAAAATGTACTTTGAAGTGTTCTCTTCTCTAATATTTAATGCAATAGATAGTGTAGAATTGGTATTAATTCTCTTTTAAAGACTAGGTCATTTTCTGTAGTAAAATAATCTGGGACTGAAGATTTTTTGGGAGGGAATTTATTTTATTATAAATTAAATTTATTTAATAGCTCTATATTTATTCAAAATATCTATTTTATATTGAATGAGCTGTAGCCATTTGTGTTTTTCAAATAATTGTTCATTTTAGCTAATTGTCAAATTTACATGTGTAGAATTTTTCATATTATTCCCATATTATATTTTTATGCCTGTAGTGTCTATAGGGATAGTCCCTGTTTCATTCCTGATAATACTAACTTGTGTGTCTTTTATCTTTTATTCTTTGTCACTCTTGCTAGAAGTTTGTTCATTTTATTGATCTTTGAAAGTATGAACTTTTTGGTTCATTGGTTTCTATTTTTCTGTTTACAATTTCATTGATTTCTGCTGTTATTTTTATGTCTCTAAATGTGCTTACATTGGGTTTTCTTCTTTTTTTGGAAGTGAGAACTTATGTTATTGATATGAGTTTTTTTTTATATAAGTAATTCATGCTATACATTTCTCTCTCAACACTGCTTTAGCTATGTTCCACAACTTTTGATATTTTGTATTTCAATTTTCATTTAGGTCAGTATATTTTTATTTCCATTTTGAATTTTTGATTATTTATAAATGTATTGTTTAGTCTCCAAGTGTTTTAAGATTTTTTTATCTTTCTGTTACTGGTTTCTAGTTTGCGTATCTTGTGGTCAGAGAACATACTCTGCATGAAGTCCATTCTTTTAAATTTGTAGAGGCTTGTTTTATGGCACAGATTATGGCCTATTTTGTTATATATACTCCAATGGTACTTGAAAACAGTGTGTGTTCTGCCATTATCAGGTGAAATGTTCTACAAATGTTAATTAAATCCTGTGGTTGATAGTGGTGATTTCTTCTATAATCTTGTTGATTTTCTGTCTAGGTGTTTATTGATTGAGAGAGGGCTGTTGCAGTCTCTAGCAATAACTGTAGATTTGAATATTTATCCTTTCAGTTCTATGAGTGTTTTCTTCACATATTTTGTAGCTCTGTTAGTGTATACACATTTAGAATTAATGTGTCTTCTTGGTGGATTGACACTTTTGTCACTGTGTAATCTTATTCTGTCTCTGATGAGTTTCTTTGCTGAAGGCTACTTTATCTGACATTACTATAAACATACTTGTTTTGTTTAATTAGTGTTCATTAATTAAATAAATAAAATAGTTTTTAATCCACTGTCAATATGTATCTTTTAACTGATGTATTGAGACCATTTAAATTTAATGCAGGTAATGAGATGCTAAGGCTTTATTTTTCATTTTCTGTTTTTTATTTCTCCTTTTCATTTCTTTGGCTTTATTCCCTGCTTACCTGTGGGTTATTTGAATACTTTTTAGAATTCCATATCTATTTATCTGTTGTGTTTTGGGTGTATTTCTTTCAGTTGTTACTTTAGGTATTATATTATATATCTACGTATATAAATACATATATATATCTTTTCACATCCTACAGTGTCAATATTTTACCAGTTTAATTAACCGTAGAAACTTTAACAGCTTTTATGTCCTTTTTTATTCCCCCATTTATAGTATAATTATCTAAAATATTTTCTGTATATACATTTCTAATAACAGCAGACAGTGTTATAATTCCTGCTTCAATTGCCAAACATAATTTAGAAAATTGAAAAGTAGACGTTAAATGCATTGCATTTCCTCATATTTTTACAATTTCAATTTTCCCCTTCCTGATCTTCCATGTCCCTTTCTTTTATCATTTCCTTTCTGCTTAGAGAAAAATCCCTTTTCCTTTATTTTAAGGTAGTTTTGCTTGCCTCATATTTCCTTAGTTTTCCTTTATTTGAGAATATCTTGGTTTCCCATTCTTGCCTGAGGGATACTTTCACTGGTTAGAGAATTCCACATTGACAGTTCTTTTCTCTCAGCAAGATGAAAAATTTTGTGTCATTTCCAGGTGGCTTCCGTGGTTTCCAATAGGAAATATACTGTCATTCGAACTGCTTTTCACCAATAGGTATAAATTTCCAAACTCCTTATTGATTTTTCTGATATTATCCACATGGGTAGGTTAGAATGACTTCTTACAACCTGGTAAGACCCTGTAGTGGGTCTAGACTTCCCACTAGGTGTTTGCTGACATGGATGGAGATGGAACTTCCATTTCTCCGTGATGTTTGGCTGAAGTACAAACATTATTTTCTAAATATATTCTGTCTTGCTAGACTTTCCCTTTCCTGATCCTTTGACTAGAAAGTGTTGGCTTTTGTTGTGGCTCTTTTACCTGCACCCATTGATATTCTGGATTTCTGGCTTCTTCAGCTCTAAATCTTGGATATAAAAAGAAAAAAAGAAGTCCACAACACTCTTAGGATCCCTAAGTCCCCAGTCAGTGTTTCCACTTTTCTCCACATTTCAGAGTCTTTTTATATTGTTTTACACATCATATTCAGTGATTTTACTTGTTCTTAAAAGGATGAATAGGGAAAATCACATTGAATCCATCTTTATAGCAACAGAAGTAATCTCTTAATTCATTTTAACTGAGATAAACCATTAGTTTCCACCAACTTAAAAAATTATTTTTACATTAATCCATTCATTTTCTTAATATATGTTTTTGTCTCCTTTTCTTTTTCTTGGTTGATTATTTTTTTGAGACCTTGAAAGGAGACATTAACATTTTGATTAAGTCTAACCACACCTTAGATAGGTGAATTTGTAAAGTCTGGAGCATGGAAATGAATTTTAGAGATAGGATATTACTCAAAAAGTTAATTTTTCAGAGAGGCAAAAAAAAAAAAATAGCTCAGTGTGTCTAATATTTTATATGACTGTATCAAGATATATAAAGATTTAAAATCTGTTATGAAAATATGTCATTAGAATGAAATCATGGAATCTCTTCTTCATCTTATTTGATTACTTGTTCAGTGCCTGACAATCCAGACGAAGTTAAATGACTGGCTCAGATTGTCCAGCTAGAACCCCTGATGAAAAAAAACTTCCTTGTTTACCTTGGTAATCCAAGAATCTAGCATTATGCCTGGTACTTAAATGCTGACAAATATTTTGTGAATGAATAAATGAAATGGTTGCTATCATTATTCCTAGAATATACACTTACAATGTTATTGCAACTCTGAATTTCAAAATGCCTTTACTTTTTTTAAGTTGAACCAAAGTTACCAAAGCATATGATGCAAGAAGAATAAGTGGCTATGTTTACTGTCTAGTGGTCTGTTGTAACTTTTGTAGTCTGTGTGAATTATTCAAGCAAAGGAAAAGAATTGATGTCTTCTAGGAACATCCAAATACCTCATAATATAGGGTGATGGTTAAAAGATTAAGAGGGTAAAGTTAGGCAGCTAGAAACTGAGGCAGGATAGAGAAAGAAAGGTCACTTGGCAATTATTGAGTAATGGACTTTATGTCCCTCCCACCTTCCCCTGCCCCCATTTCTTATCAAAAGCAGTAGGCCAAATATCCATTTTTCTTTAATGGATTCTGAATACAAATCTATTTTAGGGATATTTGGATGTGTTTCAAATGAAGGGAGCAGAGCTAAAACCGCCACCAAATCTTCCTCTCATGGGACACACCTTGCTCATCCATCCTAAAATCCCTGGTGTATGACACAAAACAGGTGCTCAGTAAGTGGCTATTGGGTAAATAATAAAATCAATTGGCTAATTTGATATCATATTCAAGTATCAATTTATGTAATTGAAGAATTGGAAGCCCAGAGAGATTTTCAGACTGGCCTCAGATTGCACAGCAAAAAAAAAAAGAAAGAAAAAGGACTTATTTCTCAATTAGCTTGTTTGCCACTTTTCCAGATTGTGAATGGTCTGCAGTACAATAAATTTTATTGCAAGATGCTTCAATAAATATACCTGGCCCAATATAAAAATGCCCAATTAATGATGCAGAAAAGGAGCAATTAAAGCTCACTGGAATAAAGCAAAATAATCTAGAAAGAAAATCACCACTAACAGGAAAAAAGGTAGATGTTGATTCTCAGGAATACACATTTCATCTCTACTCTCATATTTCCCTAATGTAAATTTGCAACATTAAACTAAAGAGGTTTTAAATAACTAGAATAGACTCCTAGACTCCCCTGTGGAATGTGCTGAAGAAATAAAACTGGATATCCTGGAGTGACCCAAATATTGATTAAATTTTAGCATTTACCATAATGCTACCCAAAATTACACTGAGAAGTAGCAGGTAAATTCTGAAGCAAGATTAAATAGTAAAATAAAGTTGAGACCCATCATTTTGGGTCTCTGGTTATTTATTGTTGCTCGACAGAGAATTGCAGCAGCACAAATAGTCATATCTAAATTTGATTAAATACAAAAACAGTGATAATAGATCAATATAAACACTAACTGAAACAATGATAATCTAACTGGGCTTACATTTTACTAGTCATTTCATCCCAAAACATTAAAACATTTTAAATGTTTTTAAATACCTGAACCACAAGAAAATACATTTTCTTATTAAAATTATGACTTTAAATGTAAAAGGCTTGATGTTGGAGAAAAAGCATGACATAGACAGGTTCAGATCCATGATGTGACCTTTGAGAAAGTTTTTGACTTCTATTAACTTCAGTATCCTTATTTCCAAAAAACAGTGGCATGAGTAGCAAAAGATCACTGTGAGAATTAAATTCTATTTAGCAGAACTTTTAGTTACTTAAAAGAGCTCTCCTCCCATTTGTTTTCTTTCCTTCATTTCAGTTTGGGATCCCTGGAAAACAGACTCTGGATTGGAAATTTTTATGAACAAAGCATATTTGGCGATGCTTTTAAGATCTGCCCCTGTAGAATCCTGTAAAGGAGAAAGGTTGGGTAGAAGAAGATGGGTTCTGGTAGACTGAACCTCATAATGACTTCTGAAGCTGGGATGGCCATTCAGAGTGACCCCATGTTGGTGAGTGCACCATGCATCCATACCCCATGCAGACTAATTATTGCTTGCAGACTGACTGGGAATGGGTCATCACAGCAAACATGGGGATATAAGTACCTCAGTCCTAAGTGGGATTTGTGTGGCACAACATAGCTTCCACTCCACCAAAATAACAGACACTTCTTCCAGATACTGAAAGACAAAGATATGTGCATTCTTGGTCTTCTTTAGATGTAGTGCATGGTCATTTGATACAGCAATGGGCAATGCAATCCATGGTGTCTAAGAAAGATTGTTCTTCCTAATGAGACAGGGGGAGAGAGAGGGAATAATTCTGTGTCCTGGTGTTTTAGGCACTTTTTTTCTTGGTGTTTGCCTTAGTTTTCAAGGGCTTCTATGACAAATACTATATACTACTTGATTTAATTGGCCCACAGCTTTGGAGGCTAAAAGTCCAAACTCATGGTCTCAACAGGCTGTGCTCTTTCCTGGAATCTGTGGTGTTCCGTGCAGGCTACTCATGATATTTGAGGTTCTCTGGCTTGTGTTTCTGCTTCTGTCACATGGACATCTGTCTCCTTGGTGCCTTTGACTGACTGCATGCAAATTTCCTTGCCTTTAAGGACTCCAGTTTTATGGATTAAGAGCTACCCTGATGCAGTTTGGTCTCCTCTAAAGAGAATCTTTGAAAATCCTATTCACCAATGAGTCCACAACTTAACTAATAATAACATCCCCAAAGACCCTACTTACAAATAGGTTCACACTCACAGGAACACATGTTAAACCTTGGATATGTCTTCACAGGGGACATGATCCAATCCCCAGCGTTGTTCTACTTGGATGTGACAGCATCCTAACCAATCTGGAAATTAAAAAGACAGATGCTAAATTTTGTTGTTTTTTCTCCTGTATAACACATAGATCATTTTACAAAACTCAGCTGTTTTCATTTCCTAGGCTGCTCAAGCAAATACACTGGAATTGCTCAGCTTAAACAGTGGGAATGTATTAGCTTACAGTTTTGAGGGTACAGGGAAGTTCAAATCAAGACATCATCAAGGCGATGCTTTTTCCCCAAAGACCACGGCTTTCTTGGGCTGGCTGTTGGTGATCCTCAGTCCTTGGTTTTTCACATGGCAAGGCACATTGCCACGTCCTGGTCTCTCCCTTTTCTTCTAGGTTGCATTAATTCCAGCTTCTGGCTGTTCCTTCTGTGGCTTTCTCTCTCTTTGTCTGAATTTCATTCTCTTATAAAGGGCTCCAGTAATTGGATATAGACCCATCCTGATTGAGATGGGCCACACTTTAGCTGAAGCATCCTTATCAAAATGTCCTATTTACAGTCGGTTCACATCCACAGGAATGATTTAACTTTAAGAACATGTTTTTATGGGGTACATACAGCTCCAAACCACCACGTAGGTCTGTTGAAATCTTATTTAAAAAGCATCATTTCATGCAGTTGATTTTTCCAACAAATAGGACACATTTCATGGAAATTATTTCCACATATCATATATAATCCTTTTTTTTAATCTGGAAAAGTCTTTTAAACAGAATTCATACATTAATTAATATATTCTTATCACCAAATATGGATGATAATATTGAAGAATATTTTAATGTGGTGATAGCTCCAAAATCTGTTGTGTTAAGATCTGTGTCCCTATGTGAAATGGCCTCAGACTTTTGTGCCTTTAGAATCTTTGCCACTTTTTAGAGCTCTTCTCTTGCCATCAAGTTGCCAATGCCAGTGTCCACTGCTGACCAAGTGTAGCCTAGCTTAGCTCTTCACCATTTTTTTTAATCTGTGGTGATCTGTAAAGACTTCAGAAATCAGTTACCCTATCCTGTTAGAACTATGTCCAAATTATTAGCATAGAGTCCCTGATAATACCTCTGATGTTTTCTGTTTCTATGCTGCGCATCAGTAGTGGCCCAATCATATCAATAACATTCTCTGGATTTTATCTTTTCAGACACATGAGATACCATACAATTGAATTTTAGATATATGATGTCTTTAATCTTTCTTCCTTTTTCTTATGTCATATCTATGTTCCCGAGTATAATAGTATTATCAGTAGTAATTGCTATATATTAAATTATTACTCTGTGTTGTTAGGAGCAACACTGAAAATTTTATAATATTTATTTACTATTAACAAATATATATCAAAACGAAAAAGATTATTTTTATTTTAAAGGTAAAGAAAAATGAGACTCAGAGAAATTAAATAACTTTTCCATGATTGCATAGATTAATAGTGCCCAAACGTAGGATTTCAATTCATGGTTCATTAACTTTGTTGTATATTAAAATAACTTAAGTGCTTTACACATATAAACTCATGCACACGTAAACATACATGTAATTAAATGACTTTTTTTTTTTTTGCTTTTCACATTTATGCCAACATATCTGGAAATAAGAATGAGATAAAAATGATGAGTTACAGCTTGAAAATAGTATAGTCAAGGCACTGAAAATCACATAGGAGAATTCATCCTCTCTTGCTTTTTTTTTTCTAGAAAATGTTTTCTGTATTGCAAAACATTTCTCGGTGTACTAGGTAATCCCTTGATTTGGAAATGTCACCTAGCCTTTAGCTTTCTTGGAAAACCCAGGCAATCTTAGAAGAAAGTGCAGAGCTTTATTTATTTATTTCACTTAAAAATATGTTCAATGGTATGGCTTTATAAATACACATCTTCACTTCTCATTCCCATGAAAATCTCATGGGTACAGAAGTCATTGAGCATTACTGAAGCACTGCAATGCCAGAAAAACAATATAACTCAGGAGACTCAATACAGAATTATTTTTATTTTGTGTTATTACTTTTATAGCTACATGAATGCCTGTGGTGCTTTGCAATGAATAAAATACATGATATGAAATAAATTTATACAAAATATTCAAACTAAAGAGCTTGCGATTTAAACACTAGACCCCTAATGGACTGCAGGTGCTTAAGAACCATCAATGATGCTGAACTTAGAGGCATGGGAGGACAGAGGGAAAGCAGGTGATACAGTCCTGAAGTTTGCATGGTGCTAAGACAGCAGATTTATTTAACCATTTCAGTGCCATTTAAGGCCGAAGGACTATCCAAATGTTACAAATCAAAATTTAGTCCATTAAAGGTAACAATGAAATATTACCTTTAATATTTCACCAACACAACATCTGTACTGGGATATACTGAAAAGCGAATGAAAATATTTTTATTTCCCATGCTGAGCCACCCTCCTCAGCCCATCTTCAGAAACTCTGTCATTTCTGCCTGTCCTTCTCTCTTTCCCACACCCATTATTGCAGGGTTCATCATGGTTTGGAACTCATCTAACTTTTCAGTGTCATCTCCAATTGAGTCCTCTGCAGACATCTGGTAGTCCAGTCATTTGAAACTCCTTGTAACTGCTTAAAGGGTCATTGAAATTGTAGTCTTGGTCATTGTCAGAATGCCATCCTGCCTTCTCATGCTGGGTTATGCACCCCTCCTCCATGGCTCATACATCCCACTTTTGGGTAATGGGCTATGTATTGTCTCAATCCCACATAAGCCCGAAGTCAGCTCCTTCAAAGAAGGGCTTGTCATTCATCTCTCCAGTACATTTGGGGTCCTGTGCATCTTTGTCCTTTACTTAAATACTCCTGAGCAGGAACCCTCTTTTTCATCTCTCAAGTAGGCAAACATCACTTGAAGACACCCCAGTCCCACTGACACCATCGTTTGTCATCTTCTTTGTCATATCGACCTTAGCATGTTCCATACCCTGGGCTAATTGAAGGGAGATGTTCTGGACTATTCTTAGCCAAGAATTCCATCAATTGGTTATGTCTGGGTAGATTTCCCACAAAAGCAAAGTGCCCCCTTTCCACCACACAGAAATGAGGATAGACTACATGTCAGTATTCCGAAGGAACAGAGACACCAGGAGAGAGTTGAAGGTGAATGCCTGGAAGAGGAAAGAGGCAATAATGGGTGATTTCAGTGTATGGCTGAAGCTTAATCTACAGGTAAACTCTGTGTGGTTGGGTTAATGCATGCCTTGCTAATGAGTAAAGAGAAAGAAAGATTTATTTTGCCACATCTGTAGTTTATTGTATAAGGGCTGCCCTCAGAATGATAGCTATTCAGGCACAACAGGTTCCCACAACCTGAGGGAAATCCTTCAGTGAAGACTCAGAAGGCGGCCATTAGAAATCCGGCTGACAAGCATGGACGCGGTTGGAGGTTCCAAGGTATGAGGTGGAGCATGGATAGCAGCTGCCAAACCCAAACACAGCTGCATTCGTGCTTCATTTCATGTTAAGGCTGTAAGAATATGGGATCTCCCTAGACTCCCCCTTCTCTTACAGATCTGAGAGATCTTACATTCTACTGCTAATTTACTTCATGAGATTTCAAGTAATAAAATATATAAAAGGCTGCCAAGGATGATAAATTCAAGGCTATCCCTTTTAAAGCCTCTACTACCTGTAATTTGTAGTTATTTATTAACCTAATTTCATCCTACTCTGTTATGTTAGATACACATGACATACACAGGTATAAATGGCTGAAAACAGTTCAAAGCATGACCCTACACTGTCCTGGTCTACTTTCTCCTCTCCAATTGTTTCCTAAGGAAAACTGCATTTTAGTAAAATAAGTATGCTCCAAGTTTCCTTGGTGAAAGGGACGGCAATCCAGAGCACTGGAAGATTCTTTGAGCTTCTTGATTATGCATGAAACATAATAATGTCAGTGAACATAACAAGTTTATTATAGCTAGAATATAAGTTTCACCTAAGAGAGGAGGGACACCATGGGCTGGACATATATTAGGAAATATATAAGAACATATATTAATGGCTACTATGGAAACAATTTAAAAATACAATAAGGAAGCATAAGTGTTGTCCTCTTCCTTTTTTTTTTTTAGACCACAGAATGTTAGGTGCTGAGCATGTAGAGAAATAAACACATGTACTGGATGTTTCCTCCTTCCATGCTAGCAGAAGGTAGAGCTGAGCTGAAAATGTTTTCCCTGCCTGGTTTCAGGGCTGAAGTCCTTCAAAACACAGAGCTCTTTTTTGCTGAACTGTGAAAGGATTTGAGGTTCTTCCACACTATAGAAAGCTATTAGAAATAAGGAATATTTTTGTTCCTGTTCTCATAATTGTTTAATTCTTCCATTTGTGGAACTAAACCAGTGTTATCTCAACTATTAACCTCAGGATGAGGTCTGCTCTGAGTCAGAATAAAGGGCTTTGGGGGAAAAGCCCACATCTGACTCATCCTGGAGATAAAAATCCTTACAGATCTGGAATAACCTTAGGTTCTTATCTACACATGCAGGTGTTCCACCAGATGCTGGTCTGGCATTTCTTCCTTATTCTTCAGTAGGAAAATTTGAACTGATATGCTGATGGTTGCATTTAGATGAGTAAGTTTCAATAAAATTTTTAAACAGTTTATTTTTTTAATGGGGCAGGGGTTCACACTAGTGTGTGTGTCTGTGCACCTGTGCGTGTGTGTGTGTGTTGTATTTGGGGAAAAAAAATAAAACAACCACTCCAACAAAAAAAGAAACTTGCAATTAATGAAGCTTCACTCTTAGCACTTGCTTCAAATTCCACAGTCTACTTTAAATGAAAGCTCTGAATGATTATAATTTAAAACTCTTACATGGAAAAATAGAGACTGCTGAGTGTTTAAAAAGTATTTTTTTCTCAGATTAAAATATCCATTTTATTTTTTTAACATTTGTCTATGTGGAAAGACTAATTTGAACTAATTAAAGTGAGTACAAAGACATCAAACTTTAAAAAGTGTCAGTTTTGGATGTTTTTAAATGATCTACAACATGAGATGCTTTGAAATGTCTCCCCTTTAAAAAAGGACAGTCTATAGAAGAGGTTGCAGTTTCCAAAGTGAAAGCGAAAATTAGTCAAGTGACATTTTGGAAGAGAAAAGCTCTCTAGAGAAGAATGAATCATGGATGATTATTGAACGCTTGTGATGTCTTACACTTAGCAAAGCCACTGGGTCAAATTTTTAAAGTAGGGGAAAAATAGTATATATATACACAATATTTAAATATGCCAGTGGAATTTGATTCAATTGCTAAATCAAAGAAGGTAGTAGGGTTATTGTGACTGAAGAGACAGTCTTAAAACATGCCATAACAGTAGAACACCTTTGCAGGGAGAAAAAGTGAACCTAGCTCCTGGGCTTTCCTACTTTGAGGAGGGAATAAGCAGCTGGTCTAGCTTATTAGTTAAGGACTGGACTCTGGAGCTAATGGACCTTCTTATGAAGAGACCTGTGAAGACCAACTGCAAAACTATTTGTAAAAGCTCCATAGTAGGTGCTCTTAGCTTCTTCACTTTCTCACTCTCTCAAGGTTGGTTAATTCAAATGTGGCTGATGATCAACCTGGTTTTGGAAGAATACCACTGAAAATGTAAACCTTGTTTCATTTTAGATTTAGTTTTTTCTGAAACTCAGATGCAGATTTTGTCAACTAGGAATTTACTAGGTGGAAAACTAAATCCAAGATGATTCCTTGGCACATCTATGAAGTAAGCAAAGTCCCAGCACTGCATTTCTATATGACACGTCCATCTCCAGTGAAATAACTGAAGCCCATTTGTAACCCTTCTCAGAGGGATTGCTGCTGCAGAAAACTCTCTAATTGGGAAAATAAAAGATGTCTCTGGCAGGCATTTCTTTCAAAGGGAGAAGTCACAAATATGGGTGATATGCTAAGCATAATTTTATTTTTACTAATTTTAATCTAATTTAATGCATGAAAATCATTTGTGCAAATCATGTAAGACTAAAGTTGCATGAAGTAAAAGAGCAGTCCCTTGCCCCATCCTTCTTCATTCCACAGTTCCATTCATCAAGAATAACCACATTCGAGATTTAATGCTACTTTGAGACAAATGCCTTCATACAGCTAAATAATATGTTTAAGGAGCTAAGCTATATCTTGGTTTATCATGTACTATATCAGACATCACAATATAGTAGTTAAGGGTTTATTTCTCTTATACCATAAACCCCATCTTCCATTGTCCCAATATTGTCACATGGCAATATTTTTATAAAATGGTCACTGTTTACATTTTATGATTTGTATATAATTTGTGGCTTAGTCAAGAATTGAGTTTTTCCTTATACACATATCTACATGCTTTTAAGCATTAATAATCACCTATTTTTTCTTTGATATGATTAGTTTTATCGGTATTTGTCAGTAACTTTTTTCCACTCTCAAAGCTACAATAGACCTTTCAAATTCCTACAAATTTTTTTCAGATCATCAGTCACTAAATAAATCTGTTATTCCATGAACTATTCTCCTGGACCCTTTTTTTCTCAGCAACCACCACCCACCAGCTCTCAATGGGACATTTTTTTTTTTTTTTTTC